>JAYJMB010018951.1:0-42963 GCA_036873735.1 Pouteria campechiana
GCAGGTGTCATCAATCGGTCGGACAGCTGCTCGGCTACAGCTAGATGGCTCCTTTTGATTTTCCATGGCCCAACAATCATATACGAACATGACTCCATGCAAACACCTCCAATCCGCATTTCAGCGGCTTCGTTGTGATACTTGGTGAAACTCAGTTTTGATTTTCGATGAGAGTTACTAACAAACAACTCCATTGCCTCTAATATTACAGGATGCCGCAGGAAGTAGATCCAACATTTTTTGTAGGTTACCGCAGAAAGGCAGAAAAGAGGATCTGATATTTTCTGAAATCACATTATACATTCCTGAGCACAGATCCGGTATTTCTAAAGATTGCAGATTGCCATGAAGACACATCCTAAAAACTAAAAATCTAAGGATATATTATCCGTAAAAATCTCCTTTATTTACCTTTTCACATCAATATACAACTAGTTTAATAAAGCAATAAACAGATCCTTACTTTGTTAGTGTTTTTCCTAACAAAAATTGGAACAGGTCAAGAAGACCGGTTTTGCAGTACCGAACCGAATGACGCACCTGAATAAAGGTTGTTAAGTGTCTAGTCCCGCTACGGCCGGACCAGAAGGAGTTCTTGGTCTCGCTATACTACGCCCGACCAGGAGTAGTTCCTAATCCAGCTTCAACCCTACTGGGAGGAGTTCTCAATCCCGCTTCAGCCCGACCACGAGGAGTTCCTGGTCCCGCTATACTACGGCCGACCAACAGGAGTTCTCGGTTCTGCTTTGGCCAAACTATGAGGAGTTTTCGGTCCCACTTCAGCCAGACCAGGAGGAGCACTCAATCCTGCTTTGGCCCGATGAGTTCCTGGTTCCGCTATACTACGCCCGATCAGGAAGAGTTCTCAGTTTTGCTGCAGTTCGACTAAGAGGAGTTCCTGGTCCCGCTATACTCGTCTGACCAAGAAAAGTTCTCAATTCCATTTCAGTCCCACCGAAAGGAATTTCTATTCCTGCTACATGAACAGAAGATTGAGCAAATAAGAAGATAGGTTCCACCATGTCTCCTTAAGAGGGGACTGGTGTTGGGAAATCCTAACAAAAATACCTAATTATCCTGCTAGCATCATGCCACATCAAATTTCAACCCAGATTAGATACCTTTTCCAGCTACTGCACAGTCCCATAAGACCAAGACTCAGGATGTGTATCCTTCTGGAATCCTTCTCTAAACAAGAATCATCATCTCACTTACATATAGGCTACGTATGTATCCCAACTACACACCCAAGCTCAACTATAAATATACTCAAGTATGTGACTTGAAACACAAGCTCTTGCTACCATCCGATCATCTTCAATAATCCCATATTGACTTCAGCGTCGGAGTGTTAATGTCGGGACTACCATCGGTGTCCTTCGATCTTTTTGTTCTAGCCTTATAAGATTCGAGGCGGGATCTTCTCGAGAGCCACATCAGCATTCCGTTTGGAGATGATACAAACAATATATATATATATATCTTCTCTCTCAAGCCACACTCCCTTGCTAATCACGCATTCCCTTACAAACCTTAATTAGCCATTACATATCTTTCTTTAATTTTCTTCTCAAACTTTAAGTCCATGCCCTATATTATAGCAACCCAACATCTTTCATATTTTTTATGTGTTCTTTATACAATATACGATTTTTATTATATGATTTTATAACTTTTCTATACATATCTAGAGAAAATAAACCAATTTTCTTAATTTTTGTGACTTTTTTACTTTATTATTGATGGAAATAGCCTTTTATTGACCAAAGGTCTCTCATCCATGCTATATTTTCTATCCATTTTTCGATGTGCTTATCCCATTTTTCATGGAAAGCCCGCACTTTTGTCAATTAATATAAATCACGTGTGGATTGATTAGACAATTAGATTTTTGGCACCTTAATTATCTTGTCCTATCTTGGCAATAACTTTATTTAAAAAATCCATTGACAAGCTATTTATAGTATTAGATTCAAAACTTTCAAACCTTTCCAACCATATATGGTATGCATAGTAAAAGTATTGTTAGTCCAGGGACATCTAAAACTGCAAAGGCATATAGCAAAACTGGAATCCTAAAGGTGTGGAAAAAATATATGGTTGTGCAATACAAAAAGTAAATGCAATAAAAATACACAAGCACAAAGATAGTAAAAACACAAGGATTATAGTGGTTCATGCCCTCTTGGCACCTACTTTACTCTTATAGGTTTTCTCAACCTTGTATTCCACTATACCTCGTGGAATTATATTTGGTTTCCTGAGCTAATAAAGAAATCTTATACTAGTTTTATGAGCTCACTAAAAACTCAAAATTATTAGTTTTCCTTGAACTCACCAACAACTCGTATAATGATGGTTTTTATTTGAACTCACCATCAACTCATATACATGATTTTTCTTAAACTAACTAATAACTCCCCCTGGTTTTCAGAGCTAATTAGAAACTATTACAAATATAATCACGTATAGGAAAATGTCTCTTAACTAGGCCTAAATGTATACACAGTTAAAGTATAATAATAAAATTATAAAATAATAAGCACTTTATAGTGAATTCGAACTCCTTAAAGTGATATTAATGTGGCCTTGAAGTTCCTTGATCTTGACAGCACCTTGGAGTGAATACATTTTAAAAACTTAAATGAGTTTCTTATGGTTGATTTGTGATTAGCACTTGTAACCCTCAAGCATCTCGTTTCTCTTCAAAGAATCTTTTATTTATACATTTTGAAGACCCTTGGGACTATTTTGAAGAAGATTGTTCTCAAATAGTCAATGCAGCGCTACTTGAATTTCTAACCATTGGAGCAAAAGGCGCTATTGCAGGAGGCTGGGCTAAGTGCCTATGCCCCAGGTGAAACTGTAGGAGGCTACCCTACTGACTGCAACTGTCTAATGAGAATGCTTTTACCTAGAGCTCCGTAGGTAATATATGTACTGGCTGCGACCCGACAAGTGGTATGCCATATCAGCTGCGACCTTAAGAATGTCTAAAGCTCCGCAGGCGATACCGAAGGTAGTATGCCATATCGGTTGTGGCCTCTAAAGCTTCCATTCTTCTTCTGAAGCTTCTTCTTAACTATAATATCTTAACAAAGATATCATTAGCATAATTTAAGTCAAATAAATTTTGTTAATCATCAAAATCAAACCCTTAGGAAAAACAAATATTTTATATAAAATTAAATTTCCTTCTAAGGTGATAACAAATTTGTGCTTTTATTGGTTTCAACATGACATAGTTGTAGTGTTTTTATTATAAATTCCTCTATACTATTCCAATTAATAAGCAATTTCGTATGTTAAATTCTCTGCTTGGGTGCATTTGGATGATGATAAGCCGATGTAGTATGATATTTAATCATTATTTCACCTCTTCTATTACACTATACTATGTTTCAACTATATAAAATAATACCCACCATGCTCTATGACTTTTTTTTATCATTATTCTTACTTTTTAATTATTATTTTTATCTTTTTTATTATTTACCTTGATATATTTTCTACTGTTTAGTTATTTATCCATGTTTTTTCAATCATTTATTTACTCTTTTAAATACATACCCAATTATACTTTATTGATCATATTATTTTGTTATATCTATAACAAACTCTCTACTACACTACACACTCAAATAAACATCCTTTTCCACTTATCTAAATAGTCCCTCAAAGATCTTTCCACAATATGCAATTTAACTACCAAAAATATTTTGTGATCGTCACAATCCACACTAAGAGTGATGCCAACGTCATGTTCCTCATAATTTCTTTCAAATTCAATTTTACTAATGAAAAATTCATCTTAATCATTCAAAATGTGTGTCACTTTTATCATTATTCATTCAAATTATAAATCATACATTGGCAACTCATATCTTTAAACATGCACCATAATATATTAATCACTCATCCTTCAAGTATATGCAATTCCATCAAATACTCTTTACTCCACCTTACAACTTCTCTTTATAATATAGTCTATCTATCATTGCCTTTCAACCATAAAATCACTCTCTAATTTAAAAGCTTATTAGTATATTTAATTCCCTATTACCCTACCAAACTCTAAGCTATTTCATATCACCCCTCGTGTCGTTAGATCATATTCTTATCTTTCAGAATACTGTTAATTTGATCCAATTTGTAGTTACTCAAGACTGAGCGAGCAGTAACTATTATAAGTCGTCAGAGTACAAAAAACCTCTCGTCGCTTCACAGCCGGTCGGGAGCATTAAGGAAGAGAACATCAGGAGCTTGACCCCGCAGTTCCCCATCCATCCCATCCTCATGCTGACGTCATACACAAGGGGCACATCGCCCTCCCGCAGCAGAAGCAACAAAAGAGAGGATGCGTCAGCCCCTGTCCCCACCCTCAGTCCACCGCCGTCTCCATCAGCACTGACGTTCGCACAAGCTCCACGTGCCACATTAGCCCATTCAACCCCCGTGTGCAATCCGTTTGCACAGCTGGCTGTCCACCCAAGGTATAAGAGCAACACAGCCCGCCATCTCCCCCCAAATGCAGAACTCTCATCTCCTCTTCTTCTCCACTCCACCGAAAACGGATAACACAAACCAAATGTTCAGAAAGCAAGCCATGGCTGAGACTTCCCAAACGCAGCGCTCCACCAAAAGAACCAAAAGAGAAGAAAACGAACAGTTGAAACCGACGACGACGGTCGCCCAGATCAACCACCTCTGCTCCACCATCACCCGCGAGCAGGAGACCTCCATCATGGTCTCCGCCCTCAAGCACGTCATGTTCGGCGCCGACTGCGATCCCAACCGCGACATTGAATTCTACCGAAATCAGGCATTGCTCGGAGCATCTTCGGTGGCGGCGGCGGCTTCCGCGTCCACCACCTCGCCTACGAACAGCATCGAGCTCGACTGCAGCGGCGTCGACACTTGCCAGTCGTGCGGTATAGAGGGCTGCCTGGGATGCCATTTCTTCACGCCGCAGGCGGCAGCGGCAGCGGAAGCGGCGGAGCCGAAGAAGAAGAGGGCGAAGAAGAAATACAGGGGAGTGCGGCAGAGGCCGTGGGGCAAGTGGGCAGCGGAGATTCGGGACCCTCGGAAGGCGGCAAGGGTGTGGCTGGGGACCTTCGACACTGCGGAGGATGCCGCCAGAGCTTACGATAAGGCGGCGATCGAATTCCGCGGGGCCCGCGCGAAGCTCAATTTTCCTTTTCCGGATGATCCCAACCCCAATTCCGACCAAGCTCTCGAGCAGCAGCAGCAGCAGCAGCCACCGCAGCGGCAGTCTACTCCTTTGATTGCTACTCAGAATCAACCGGAAAGGAATGACTTTTGGGATAATCTCGCGGTGGAAGACGCTTGGATCTTGGACGGTGAAGAATGATAGCAGTGGTCGGCGGAGTGAGACGAGCGAAAATTTTGAGAGAATTTTTTATTTTTATGTAAAAATCTCTCATTTGTTTCTTGTAATTGGTATATATAAATCATTCCTTACAAAAGAAATAAAATTTTCTAAGTCCTTCATTTTGTATAAAATCCCAGATAAATCCCTTTCTGCGTGCGCAGTCTAACAGTACCATAATAGAATCTGTTCCACCACGTGTTGATTTTAGAGCGCGCTGATACCTCCCCGCGTGTGAACAATGCCAGCGAAACCTCGTCAGCTGAGCTGGCAACACCGCGTTGCCGGTCGGAACTCACTGGAAGATTTCGCTGCTGTCGACTGGAGGGAGACCGATCAGTTCCAGTAGCGATGCAAATCCACATCCAACCGGACACGGACGACATTCTGGCTGAGTGTCTGATGCTTTACACGTAAGCACTAGAAATGTTTCACATGGCCAATAGTAAACCCAATTGAAAACGTGATGAATTGGGTCTACATCTCACTTTTACGTTATCACCTACCGGATAGATCGTTTTAGCAAACCACAAAAGTGATAGCTTTTTCCTTTAAAGTGAGAGAACTGGATGCTGCGCATTTTCAACCGTCCTATGCATGTGCATTATGCTCGTGTTATTTTTATTAAACTGATTACAAACGTGGGCATATCTACCGAGGTGCATTTTGGGTTAAGCTGGGCCACCAACCCAATCCATTATTGGTGGAATATTGTTTGGTAAAATAAAAATTAAGCCGGAGAGATTGGGTTGACAGTGAATTAATTAAATTGGATTGGGATTGGGCGGATGGTTTGCCATTAATATGGCCAATGGTTTGTCATTAACATTGCTGCTGGTTCAGTCATTTTAATTTTTTTTTATTCTTTTTTGAGTATTTGTAAAAAGATTTCTTAACATGTCGTTGCAGCTTATTATGATCTATTCCATAAATAAGTTATTCTTTTTTAAAAAAATTAAGTTAAGATAAAAATTCTAACAAACCAAATTTTCAACCCATTAATTAACTCAAAATTTTACAAAGAAGGTTAAAGTCAGTGCCGACCGACTCCATCGTAGCTCAACCCAAGTTACCCGCGTAACATCAGCCACTTTAACCGGTAAATGTCGACGGTCTTCTCCTGGAACAAGACTACTGGAAATTCTAGCATCTTTTGCTAAATTGCTAAAACCCTAACTTTACGATCATGATGCATTCATAATTAGAATTGAATTGTTTCATAATACGTATTTGACGTTTGGATCTTGAAGATGAGTTTCTTTGTTTTAGCTTCTGTGATGTGTTCCTGTGAAGCGACTTTCCAAGCTGTGAACGGATGCGCGTACAAACCGTTCTTGCAAGAGTATGACTCTGACTCGGTTACTGTCCGAGTGTACGAGTTTGACCTGTGTACCTTCCCAGGGAATCAGATGGGGAAATACGTCAGCCAGTCAGTGCTAAGCTGGCCTCGGGCGGATTGTTTTTCCATTCGTGTGGTCCAAACCGGCCAAACAGCTTCGGATCTCAGCGTCTCGCCTTCTAGAAGCCGACATGGCTGCCGAATGCGGAAAGAACGGGATTTATAATTTAATACTTGGCTATGTCGGACGGATCATATCTGGCTGGCCTTTTAATCAATCGAAGAAGTAGCATGTGCCTTAACAAGATTAAATTATCCCTTTTAATGAAGCACGATATAGAGTTGTTGATACTTGGCACGTGAGTTAAAGTTGATTGGGCAATTATAGCAATTAATAAACGGACTATTTTTTTAATTGTGAATGGACCCTTTGGGAATACGTCGCTAGTTTATTAATATCGGCTAGTCTAAAGAAGTCGTTTTTAAGATCTAAATCCCTGCTACTGAGGACAGAGGCAGAGCTTTACTGTCATACTAAACAACACCCTTGGATTGATATGTAAGGTGAAACTATTTATTTAGTTACATGAAATGAATTTTTAAATTTGGTGTAGTCATGTAAACAATTGCAGTGCAAGATTGAATGAAAACCTTACATAAGTGGAAGTCTTGTGATTTGAAATGCTCTCAGAATCCTTCACGCGATGTGTGAGATAAATTATGGTTCATAAATTCACTAATTCCTCCATAAAAAGACAATCTCAAAAAGCGGATGCACTTAAAAAAGAGGGTTAAGGTATATATCCGTCCACCTTTCAGCTAAAATGAACAACATAAAACTAAGAGGCTAAGGTAGATGATTTGTTGCATGTGTTGTTGGGCTAGGGCAGGACAAAAAATAAATGTCATAGCCTCTATCTCTTCTATACTTAAATCCATGGCATTTTTTTATATTTAAACCTATTTTTCATTATCATTCTTATTTCTTCCATATACTCTAATTTTTCAGATGTTAATGCTATTTTCCTTCCGCTTATTTTTTTTTTCATTTTATCTTTATTCTGTTGCCTGTACGTTGCGCAGCCACAGCCACTGTCTTCGTCAGCGTACGTGCCATTGCCTTCCTGCTAGCCGTACATGCAACCTCTGGGCCATGCAGAAGTCACAGGCCTGGATAGAAACGGTCACAATCGTGGGACCCAGCATGGTCGGAACGGATGACCTTCCTACCTAGTCAACCCTTGAATTTGAGATAATCAGCAGATAAAAAAGTCAATAGTCAGAACAGAAGACGTAAATAAACAAAATGCACGTTGATGTAAACGGTCAGAACTCAAGAAATGTATTAAAAAAGAGGCACATCCTAAAAGCATTGTTTTTATTTTATGTGTTCATATCTACCGACCACCAAACTATATCAGGGCATATTTTGGACGGTTTAAGTAGCAAATACCGACTCCCGCGAACGGAACGCGCGCAATCTTCATTGGTGCATGACGCCAGCCAGTACGATTTACGAGAGACAGTTAGTGTCCGAGCCACTCATCCGCATTTGAGACAAAAATAGCCCCAAACAACCAAACTTAGGATTAGGGTTGATTTTTATCAAGGCATTAGAAATGTAACCCGACGTTCAACCCGATTTCATTGAATCCTAGCTACAATGTACTTATACATGAATATAAATTTCTCTTTATCATAGATAACTTATATACTTCATTGGCTATGTTATAAGGGTTTTTATAGTTTTTACTTAATATTTTAAATATGTTTTTTATTATTATATTAAATAAATAGATATGTTTACATGTTTATATATAAATGCAAGGTATAAGAAAATTATGGAAAGTTAACATAAATCTATCTATAATTGTCTATGTAGTGTTGTTGTAATCAACAATTTAAAGAATTTTTAGATTTTAGTTAAGTAAAAACTAATTTAAAACTAATATAATTTGTCTACTTGAAATAAATTTCAAATACATCTTTGGTGATTGAAATAACCAATTTACATGAAGGCAATCCAGTAAAAACTAATTTAAAACCAATATAATTTGTCTTGAAATAAATTTCAAATACACCTTTGGTGATTGAAATAACCAATTTACCCGAAGGCTATCCAAATTTCAAAATTTTGGTCAAGTAACCTCCCAATTGTGAATCAAACTTTTAAACCCTAAGGCAATCCAAATTGGTTAGAATTGAACTGAATTTTTAAAAATAAGGTCAGCCTAGCCATTCTAAAGCCTCTTGCGCGCGAAATATTCATATTGACAACTGGCCAACTCATGGTCAGAATTACTGATCAGAGGCCGTACATCGCTGACCTCGTCCAACCAACCACGTTCTCGTGGAGGCTCTGCATTGCTGCCAGCTCGTCCGTAATGGAAGCAACACTTGGTAAGTGCTTGATTGCATCAACAAATAGTTTTGAGAAGGAGAAGGCCATGGAGATGACGCGGTATGAACTAAATAGCATTGACCTCAACGAGGATGGCAGGGCAAGTGGTTGGGCAGCGGAATCGGAACTTGATGGCTAGGTAGAAAGATTTGAGATGATGGTGGCAGACATTGATTCTTACAAGTAGATAGCTGAGGCTTCGATGGCGCGTGAGAGAGTGCTCGATGTCTTGAGCGACGGAGTAAGACGAAAGACCAAGCAAGAGAATGAGCTTTCTGGACTATTTCCACACCTTTAAAAGAAATTAATAACACCATTATCTATTCGATGGTCATTTTCTGATGGACGAAGGCGATTCTGAAATATTTAGCAAAAGTCAGAAATATGAATACAAATTTCAAAATTAGAGGGATACACAAGCAATTTAAGCAAACATCAGTGGCAATCGTCCATTTCTTCCCTCCCAATGTTTCTCTTAAACTCTAGGCTATATATTGCTGTTCAGCCTCCAAGCAGAAACTGAATGCTAGTGTCCTGGTCCAGGATTCAACACCAGCAGCGTTTACATACCTTTTCTTTGTTTAGGAAAAAAAAAAAGGTAATAAAAAAAGAGAATAAAAGAAACAGAACGGTCAAGGGAACCTTACAAATTCATGAGCACGACAAGAAACGGTTGCTGCTCTGCCCACCACAGGCAAAACGCCTTCGTTTTCAATCTATGCAAACTCAAAAAGAGAGATCTAGCAGGGTCTCTAATTCTAGATCCAAGCAAAAACTTGAACGGTGATGTTTACACTGACACAGCGGCATTTTTGTAATCTGCAAGAGATATCTAAAGCTACTGGGCCTCCAACGAGAAAAAAGCCTAAAACACTGACAACACTTACAGTCAAAGAGATACAAAAGGTCACAAAGTCCATGGAAAGGACTTGGAAAACAATAACTTACCCAAATAGAGCATTAGGCTGTCCTCAGGATGCATAACCAGGACAAGTTCAGAGGGAAGCATGTGTCACCGCCTACCCGACTTACCAGATATACTGAAAGAGCTTACTTTCATTGGCGTCGCAACCACAAGTGGGGCCTCCGGAGAATCACTGACTGCAAATTTCTCGTGCATGAAGCAGCTGTCAACAATGGATTCATCCTTGAGGACAATCTTGTAGCAGTAGCAGCTCTTCAGCCCTTCCTGATTCCGATAGCAATCATGGCCACTATTCTTCACTTGCAGGAAATTCCAAATGATGCTGAACTTTCCAACAGTTGCCACAATATGGCGTTCCTGCTTTCCATTTTCAGTGACCTGTTGGCATGCAGTAAGAAAGCTGATTTTCAGATGGCAACACAGAGACAAAACTGAATTTAATTGAGAGATGACAAATTCAAAGGGCAACAGTGGCAATCCATACTCCAGAGTAATTATTAATTAAAAATGAAAAGGTGCCAGGATTTAAATGACAGAACAATGAGGTCAAATACATGAATAGCGAGTAATCTCTGACAACACCAGATTCATTTAATAGATGAAGATAGAAAACTGAGATCAAACCAATTCTGAATGGCATCAAATTAAAATGTTCTGATTGACTACATAGCATATTTATATGTGGTTGGGATGACGAGAAGGAATCCTAGAAAAGAGTAGAAAAGTAAACAAGCAGCAAGGAATCCTAGAGCAGACAGATAGTAGAAAAATATACAAGCAGCAAGGAATCCTGGAACAGACAGGCAGTAGAAAAATATACAAGCAACAAACAGATTTTCAGCGCTATAGTGTCCATATAGAAACATTAAACTGAATCCATCCTCTTGCATGGATTTGCTTTTGTTTTTTTCCCTCCCTTTGTCTTGCTCCCTGCAGCCTGCAGCCAACATGGTATGAACTAGGGCAATATCCAAAGAAAGTAAAAAATGAAGCCTACGCCCCATGGTTTTAGTATAATCCATCTCAAACATAGTGATTCCATCTTCGCTGTCAATTTTCAGACAGTGGATACATTTTAAAAATAAGAATATCAGAAAGCAAAGAAAGCAAAAAAATAAGAAAGTGGTTGAAAATTGAATCCCATAGGAAACCAGTGTTATTAGAACCAGACTAGACCACTTCGACCATGAACCAGTCAGTTGACTGCTTCGATCTGGCTGGTTCAGTTCAATAGTAGAAATTTTTTTATTTTAATATTATTAACAGAATAAAGGATGAAATGAAATCATGTAATATAACAAAAGATCTATATATTTAGATTTTTCAACATCACATTATATATATATATATAATTTTTTTCAACAAAAAAAAAAACAGTTCATCTGG
Organism: Pouteria campechiana; assembly: GCA_036873735.1. Taxonomy (NCBI): domain Eukaryota; kingdom Viridiplantae; phylum Streptophyta; class Magnoliopsida; order Ericales; family Sapotaceae; genus Pouteria; species Pouteria campechiana. Next base: position 11,441 of record JAYJMB010018951.1, read on the forward strand.
TTGGACCGTGAACTGGACAAGCAACCGATTCAATCACTAGTCCAGTTCTGATAACACTGTAGGAAACATTACAAGTTAACACATCCAGTTTAGAGAGAAGGGAAGCATTCTAAATAAAACCTACAGGACCAACAAGATTTTGAAACCTCCAGTAGCTTTACTGATTGCAAAATGCACATAAAACTGTGGTTTCAAGTCTTAGTCTAGAATCTTTGCAGACACCTGCCGTAAACTCATTTCTGTAGTACAAATGACTTCCATCAAAAAAAATATTTAGACAACCACAAGAAAAACAAAAAAAAAAAAGAGGATGGCAGATATAACATCCAAGCTGCAGAACAACCAGGTCTGACAACCCGGAAGTGTTATTTCTCATTTAACCTAAAGGTCAGCCATGACATGAAACCTTTGCCAAGTTTTTTACAAACATAAGTTTGTTTCCTGGAATGCCGCCCATAAAATTAGTAGATCTATCAAATTAAGAGGCAGAAGCATCTAATCTGTTAAACAAGACCAATTGGTTGCATTTCTTACCAGCATGCCATGTTGCTGCTGATGTCACCTTGCCTAATACACCCTGAGGACAGGAGCAAGCACTTCTCTAGTCCTCGGAAGATATTCATAGGAATCATATATAAAATTCTCAAGAACATCTTGAAATTTTTTCACAGACACAAAAAAAAAAAAAAAAAAAGATTTTATTTTGATATATATATATATAGGGAAATGGTTTAAAGGAATGTTTCCTTTGAAATTTCAAAGGAACCTTTCTTTTTTTTTTTGTCATTATAAATAATAAAATGAAATCCAATCCTTCCATCTTACTTAATACCACTTGTTTATTTAGTAATCCACAGATGATCTAAATAAAATACTGGAGGTGAGCCCAAAACTAATATCATTTGAAAGCTAATATCCACCCTTCAAATTTTTTCTTCTCTTGTGAGACCCACAAGGCTATAATCATGCATCCATACCTTTCAAAGCCCTCATCTCAAGTTAGTTCATGATTCTACAAAATTTTGTTACATTTCAATATATGCATAAATTGATATAACTAATTTTTGTATTTTATACATTTTTAAATGGTGTGGCCCACATAGACATTTGATCAAAATGATTTCACATATTTTAACTAAAGTGATAATGCTAAGTATGATGGTTGGATTGAATTTTATTTAATCAAATTTGATTGGCTTAAAATTAGAGAGGTTTTTTTCCTGAGACAATAAACTTTGTTAATTGCAAAAGAAAATGCGTGCAACATGTTTGCCATTCAACAAAATTAGAGAAATAGGGAAGCAATGAGCACAGAAAAAGAGACCGACCAAATGATCCGACGCTCCTTTATCCAAAACAGGAAAATATAACAAAAGGAAAGGAACCCCTTGCTATCAAACCCAAGCAATCCCTCACAATAAAGAATTGCAACAGCTAACTCCCAGCTCATCTTATTTTGTTTTATTACATCAAAGTTAATTCTCCTTTCATTCCCCCTTTCTGAGGCAGACTTCTCATCAGAAATTTGCCTGTCTTTCCAGCCACTCCACATAATATCAATTCCCACACCAGCATGTCTTCTTTCAGAAGACATTCATGTGCCTGGATGATAGTGAAACAAAGAAGAAATTGACTGTACACAGCTCTAGTAAGATCTATCGAGAATCGTAGGGTTTATCATGTCCATTTGACTCTGTCTAAGGTTATAAATCATGACAACTATGTTTAAAGTGGCTACACATAAAAATTTGAACTCTGGTAAGCATAAATAGCCTTCTATAGATGCACAAGAAGATAGGATGGAGATAGGATTTGATAGGAACCCATAAAGCAACAAGTTTGATAGACTTTTGCATCATTTCTAGGAGGGAGGAGATAGGATGCCCAAATGCATATGTCAGAAGCTCCTCATCTAATCAGGACCTTCAAGAACAAAGAGGATCGGAATATATATGCTAAATACTCCTAATCTAACTGATCCCATACAAGCAGTGATTTTGATTACAAACTCAAAATGTAATTTAATAACGTGAGAAATGCATGCAAACATTGAATCAGAGTGGAAAACTTATGGCCATTTTGGGTAAGATGTAACTTAACTGGGTAACGAGTAAATAATTTCAACAGAAGTAAAAAAAAAAAAAAAAAAAAAAATTGTGAGGCAAAATGTAGTGGATAAAAAAAAAAATAGATGGCCCTTTTTTGTGAAAATGATAGTGCTAATAATTATAAACAGTCTGGACTATAGAAAAAGTAAGGTTGTCAGGGTATGAAATTTCTTATCAAGTAAAAGGTGAAGTAAAACCTTTACTCCCAGATGAACATGCCCCTAGTAAACAATGCCTTCAATTTTTACTTTTCAGCCAATCCTAAATGATAAAAATTGCATGGTCTGTGCAATCTTATTCTAGATCCAATGGAAGGAGTATAAGAGTAGCCCTCAAGATTCTAACACACATGCAAGGAAAAAAATTCCACATTCTACATTTGCATTGCTTGTCACACCTTTGAGGTATTCTATTTGGTTCTCTTTGACAGATGAGAGAAAAGACTTTCACCACGTAGCTCGTCACAACTATTATGTTACACCCCGCTCTTCACTCTTTTGTGAATTAGCAAACCACAGAACTATATTACTGTAGTTCCATCATCATTGCCCTTGCCATCATGAAAGCAAAAAAAGTGGCCTCAAAAATGCAAGCCCCATAACAACCTGTTTTTTGCAAGGAAATTGAAAACTTGATCCGTACCTCTAAGTTGTTATTTAAATCTCATTACAACTTATTAATCCTCTTAGAGGTGAATATGTTTAGCACATCCAGCAATTACCAAAGATTTCCATTGATTTCCTCTTAAGCTACCCTCAGAGGTACAGATTGCATCAATTAGACATGTCCATCAACACACTAGCATGGGAACACAAAGCTGCAGCTAGGCATCCATACACATCTGCATATACACACTAAAAATTCGACTTATTAACCAACATCTCAGCCTCTAGGTACATGACAAAAGCCACTAACAATGCAGAAATCATGGACGTGCAGAAAAGAAATATCTCCTTACATTTTACATTTTTCCCATTTATTTACACATTTCATTTATTAGGGAATAACTGTGATTAGAATATATGTTCAGCACTATCAGATGCCCCCCACATTGCCTTATTCTATGCATGTATTCACCATGCAGACAACTTTCCTTGTTGTGTATTTGACAAACCTTAAAAGAAGTCCATAGTGCAAAAAAAGACATTTGTGATACATTTGTGATCAGATCCAGATCATTTCATAACTACACTGCTGCATTCACATTTGAAGTAAAATATATTGCAGCATTAAAACTTTCTATACCACAGCCAAAAACATCAGTGGAAATACTTAAAATATTCCCAGTATTTCTTTGATTGCATTGACATTCAAAAAAATTTATGAATCTGATGCCTGCATTGAAGAGAGCCTACTAATTCAAGAGAAAAGAACAATCAACTAAAAAAAGACTGCACACGATGAAAACTTTTACAAAGGCAAGCAGAAGCATCTTGTGAACTTGGAACACTCCAGTCATGTTATCTATATGGTAAAACTTCAAATTTGACCTGATTCATAGAGTTTACTGCCTGCAGATCATCATGATGTTGTCCTATTAAAAAGTCCATAAAAAAGGTCATATACTTCTAACTCAATGTGTAGGAATCTTCAAACTTGGTGGCATATTCTCAGGTGTAAGACATTTATTGCAGCCAAGCACCAAATCCATGGCTAAATCAGCAGAGCTGATCAATGAGGTTGGCTCAATGTTTATATGCTGAAATAGAAGAGTGACACACAGAAAGAGGATTTGGAAAAAAAAAAAAAGAGAGAGAGAGAGAGAGAGAGAGAGAGAGAAAGGCATTGGAAAAAAAAAATTCTCCACTATAGAGGAAAGCAACAAAACAATCCATGAGAAGAATCACTATTCTGAAATTCAGGGCGAAAAACTTATAGAGGAAAAGATTCCTATATGTGCATGCGATTGTCCAGGATTCTATAGCTTGAAAATAGGGAAAGGTTGTAACACCCTGGGCATGAAAAAAAATGCACAGAAATGTTTATAAGTGAAATTTCTGATGATATGAGAACTTCCAGGAAAGAAATGAAACTAAGTATCCTGCAGCATATCAATCTAAAATATGAAGCCATCCCATCTTATCATGGTCTAAAGGCACTTGGATGTAGATTAAATTGAATTACAATCTTACCATTACAGATAACCAAATTAAAGTTTCCTTTCTAAGCATTCCCATTTCGGGTCTGAGTTTCAAAATTCTACTTCATTACACAAATTAGATTTCAAAATACAACAAACACAACTGAAGGACTATTTATTCAGCTCCTACTAAACATTACTGAGACATACCATTCACTTGCTTGGAGCCTACTGTGAGAGAAGGCATGCCCATATTTAATATCTTTAAAAGGAGAAGAAAACGGACTAGCTCATGATGCTGTGCCATAAACAATGACTGAAGGAAGGTGCAACCAACTAAAATGTAATCAGCATGCGACAAAAAATGCAAATATGCAATGAAGATTTCATACTTACCCATGAGAACTGTCCTCCATGGAACCTATTGTTCGCTCCAGCAAGGTGTGAATCCAAAGGAGTGAGCTTCAACAGTCTTGGAGCTGCAATCCTGTTCCCCATTCTACCAGTGAACCCTGTCTTTGTCCTCCCATCTTTATCCGTAAACAGGGTGCATATGAGAATCAAGTAGGTATCAGTAGTGCCCAAAATCCATTTCCCATCATAAGTGACATCGACATGAGTGATTGGTGAACCAAGCCCTGGAAATGCTGTCTTCGCTTGCCTCATTGAAGTCTTCGAATACAGCCGTATCTTGCCATCAAGTGACCCAACAACAATTGATCCATCACCTGTAGTTGCAAAGCACTGGAAATTTGTTCCCCTAGAAAATTGATGGCCCTGTGTCCAATGCAAAACTGGAGAATCTGCACCTGCCAGTTTTTGGACCATCCCTTTACGGTCACGCATGTCCCATTGGCACAGCCTGTTATCATCCAAACCCAAGAATGTTGATTCTGAGGGATCCAGCTGTGAACCTTTGCTGTCATTTGTTATGTCTCGCATGGTGATGTCCGTCCCATCCTTCTCAAATTTCCACTCACTAACAATCTTTCCAGTCTCAATATCAAGCTGATGAATCCCCCTTGCATGAGGCTTCCCTGAATTTACCGGGCTCATCAAAAGCATGTTTGTCTCACCCCGCATCAGAAGCGCTTTCTTGGAGGCTGAATGTCCAAGAGCTGAGCTCCCACCCTTGTTTCCACCATCAAACTTCACATAAACGCCTTTCCCATGAATCCCATGACGGAAATTCTTGACGACCTCAATACCCGAATCACCAACAAGGAAGCTGTTATCCAATGCGCCCAATGCCACACTCTGAATCCCTCCAGTGTTAACCGCCTCCTCAAACTCTTCCAACAAGTCCTGGCTCTCTCTAGCCGGTGTAACAGGTTCTGGGCTCTTCTCAAAGCTGTCTTCTGCATCCTCCCAAATTGAATCATCTGCCGCTTCTGGCTTGGCCCACCCAATAAAATCCTTCCCATAAACCTTCACCTTGTTTTCCTCCGTGGCTTGCAAACTATAAAGATTCTCAAAGAGACGGTTCTGGTACTCAGTGACGAACCTGTGGTAGTCATCAACCCCGAAAAATTTCATAGCCCAGACGCCTTGAGCCACGAAATCGACACGCCGCTGGTCAGGGAACATCTTGAGCTGCATCGACGTCTCAACAGGGGCAAGGACTTTGGCACCGACCTTCAGGAACCAGGAGGTGGTCTTGGGGTCCGCTTCTGAGTCGGAGTCGTCGGAGGCGGAAAGATCCTGGCCGTCGGATTTGACAAAAGAGTACGAGGTGAGTTTGTCGGAGACGATCCACTTGGCGCTGGGGGTGTTGCCGCCGACATGGAGGTAGAGCTTGACAGAGTTCTGCGAGAGGTTAGGGTTAGGGTTTGCGGTGGAAGAGGAAGAGTATTTGAGCTTGAGGGCTTTGAGGCGGGCGTCGACGTCGTCGATAGATTGCTGGTAGGATTCTGAGCGTCTCGATCCAGTGGCTGGGGAGTCTTCTGCACTGTTTCCGGATTCTGATTCCTGTTCTTCGTCTTCTTCTTCTTCCGAATCGGAAAGCTGAAGGCCTTCGCGACTGTGAGAACCGCCCATGGCTACCGCTGGTGGTGGTGGAAGAAACCAAAAGAGAGGATTCAAATGGAAATCCTCGAATTGGGGTATTTTTTTTGTTCTTTTTTTTTTCGTTTTCTGGGTTTCTTCGCAGAAGAGAACGGTTGAGAAATGAAGATTCGAAAAGCGCAGCGATTTGAATTTGGGAGAGTGACCGGGTATCACCGGTGCGAGTCGGTGATCGAACGTGGGTTTTCTGATCTTAGGGCTTTGCTTTGGATTGAAGCAAGCTGGGAAGGATCATTTTACATCTATCATGACGGTAAAGCCAGCGTTTGTCTGCAGCCAGTGGGGTCCGAGTGGCATTTGCGAGAAGATCTGATCCGTTCATTTTTAAAATTCTAGGGCAGATAGCGATCTTGTGTAAATTATGGTCGATCCAAGACTCATTGTCAGATGAATTTGGGCCGTTCAAAGTCTCCTTTAGTATTTATAAATGCATCTGCAGCTGATGGCTTTTAAATCATATTTTGAATCTATTATTTATGCCTCGAAGCATGCACTATACAAAAGCAATAGTTTCTATTGTCGGATATCCGTAAGCAAGACCCAGATGCTGTGATACGGTGCAAAATCACTTCGCGACGTACGCAAGTAATTCTGGTAGGGGAAGGAGCAAATTCAAACTAGCCTCCCGTTGGTGGTCCAGGTAACGTTTCAAAGCTTGCGAAAATCAATCGACAGGATTTTCCAATCTTCATATATTAAGCCAGAAAAATATTAAATTTAGGCATTTTCTGTTATCATTCTGACAATTATATTATTTTCTTATTTTCGACATTTTCAATTATTTACGTGTGGACTTCGGTTAGGATTATCTTCTCTTAATCGTCCAATTAAATTGATCAAGATCGTCTAGAGTATGTTTGATAAACCTTTGACAAACCATGTGGAAAAGCCTCCTTTTATCCTTTGATGTGAGATTTATCAATCCTTGATAATTTTATTTTATTTTTTCTTATTGTCTATATTTTCAGGTGTCACCTTTTATCTTCATTTAAAAACACGTTTATCCTATTTTTGTTGATACTTTATTTCTTTACTCTTTTTTACAGTCTTTATCCTTTCCCACCGTTTAATGTGAAAAGGTAAGAGAGGATAAAATGAATAAGTATAAACAATGCTATTAGAAAAAAGGTAATATTAATCATAAAGTTAATAAATATAAAATAAATATATTTTAATAAAAATATAGATAATAAAGAAAAAAATTGAAAGTAAATACAAACAAATAAATATCACATTATGAAAATAGGAGAGTAAAAGATAAGCATGTTTTAACTCAATTTAATTACTAGTTAAATTCATAATTTAAACATCATTTCTTTTCATGGCTTACATCAACTTGTATAAATTAATTTAGGCTCTTTTTGACCATGTGTTTTGGAGGGTAGAAAGCATTCTCCCTGAATGTAGCGTACTTCTAAGGTATTTGACTGAAAATTTTAAAGCACTTTAATGCATAGTAAAAGCTAAAATAGTGTGTTTTCAATTTTTGTTTCTCCATGGGTTTTTTGCATTGAAACAATATTACTCATTCCCCTCTCTTTTAAAAAATAATATCATAAGTATATAAAATCATACTCAAATATTTAGATACAATGTAATTATTGTCATCCATTAATTTTTATTTTTTATAATTCTATTTATTTTAATTTTCACCATAGTAATTAATTTTTAATATGGATAAGGTGCATAATATTATTTCTTTCTTTATATTTGAATGTTTATTTTTAACTGATAAGCAATAAATCTTACACACACACATATATATATACAAAGGAATATTTTATAAGTTTAAATTATTTAAAAAAATATAGTTGGAATCCTTTTTCTCCACAAAATAAGATTATATCTATTTAGTATATAGTTTAGATTTTATGTAAAAAAATTTTCACAATTTAGATTCTTGTATATATAATTTTATCATATATATATATTAAAAATATCAAGTATTTTTCTTCTCCTAATCTAATAATTATATTAAAAATATTTTATTATTAGTACTTATTTAAATTTTAAAATTTAATCTTCCTATTGTATTATTTGCATAATTCTTTTGAATATAATTAATGATGGAGTTAAAGCATAATTTTTTATCCTTTTTTATCATTTGATAATAAAAATACTTTTATCATATTATAGCCAAACAAATATATAATACCAAAAATACTTTTACTTTAAGTACTTTTACTAAAATTTTATTATAAAAAGTATTTTTTAAAAAAATGCCTAATTTACAATGAGGCCAAACAGAACCTTAGGCTGGTTAAATCTTATCCAACTTTAAATCATTGTTTTCCTTTCAATTATTTTGTTATTTTTCTTAATATGCACTTTAATTTAGGGAGGTTTGGATAAAATATAATTAGAAGAAGTATATTGAAAAGTATTATATGAAATGTCATTTGATTAAAATAGGTTGTTTAACAAAAAATAATTAAAATATAAATAATTATTAAAAAAGTAGAGTTATTAATAGTAATTAAAATGGGATATTAATCTAAAAAGGAGTATATAAGAAATGTATTTCAAATACATTTTCTTTCTATGCATTTGAACATACTCTTAGGCTTCGTTTGGCCGCACATTTAGGATGGTAGAAAGCGCTTTCACCGGATGGAACACACTTCTAAGTGTTTAGCAAGAAATTTTAAAGTACTTTCATGTACACCACAAAAGTTAAAATAGTGTATTTTTGGGAGAAGTAAAAAATTTCTAGTTTTCCATAAGCTTCTTATGTTAAGACAATTTTACTCATCTTCTACTCTTTTAAAAAATAATATCATAAATATATAAAATTATATTCAAATATTCAGACATGATGTAAATATTGCTATCCATTAATGTTTCAATTACTTTCTAATTAATAAGTTTTTTTACTTTTTTATATCAATATTATTTCTTAAATAATAAAAATAATTTTAATTTTTTATAATTCTCTTTTATTTTAATTTTTATCCTGATAATTAATTTTTAATATGGACAAGATGCATAATATTATTTCTTTCTTTATATTTCAATGTTTATTTTTAACTGATAAAATAATATATATATATATATATATTCAAAGAAATATTTTATAAGTTTATATTATTTAAAAAATATATAGTGGGAATCCCTTTTCTCTACAAAATGAGGTTATACTTATTTAGTTTATACCTTAGATTTTATGTAAAAATTTTATTGCAACTTAGATTCTTATATATATAATTTTATTATATATATATTAATATTAAAAATATCAAGTATTTTTTTCTTCTAAGCTAACAATGAATATTAAAAACATTTTATTATTAACAAATATTTAAATCTTAAAATTTAATCTATATATTATATTATTTATATAATTTTTTTGAAGATAATTACTGATTGAGTTAAAGCATAATTTTTTTATTATTTTCTGTCATTTGCATAATAAAAGTACTTTTATCATATGATAGCAAAAAAAGTACTTTTACTTAAAGTATTTTTTACTATAATTCTATTATAAGAGCACTTTTTAAAAAATACTTGACTTTCACAGGGGGGTTGAGTGGAACCTTAAGCTATTGAAAAGTCTATTCAACCTAATTAATTTTTTGTTCAATTCTAGTGAGGATTTATTACCAAATAACTGGTCAATTCATCCCTTTCTTTCGTTATAAAAATGCACTTAAACGCATAACTGCGGCTGACTTGAAAGTTGAAAGAAACCAATTTTGGCAAATTTAAATTTACATAAAAAATTATAAAGGCAACTTTAACTTAATCCTTTAAGAAATTTTACCGATGAAAAACTGTTAAAATAAAATTAATCCCTTCTTGAGCCTAATCAAACTCAAATTTTACTCTCTACTTTCTTTTTTCCATTCTAACTTACATTTAGCTGTTAAGAAAATTCAGGAATAAAAAATATCGAATTAGATTTCGCGGTATCGTACATGCACGTGTGGGAGCTCAGTTGCGTGCAGAGGCAAATTTATCCGCAGTCCAGAGGATGATGATAGAAACAGATTACACGGTCCACAGAAAGAAAACAGAAATGGCGATTGCAATCCGAAGCTTCCTACTTCCTTCATCCCCCACGCCACCATTTTCTTCCCCGTTTGCCAATCTTCATAGACAGCTGCACTCCAAACCTTCCCGATTCACGGCTCAACGATACTCTCAAACCCTTGCACGCGCCCAACGTCCTACGTGGCTTCCTGGCCTCGACCCACCTCCTTACCTTGATGGAACGTCCGTCTCTCTCTCTCTCTCTCTCTCTCTCTCTCTCTCTCTCTCTCTCTCCTGGATGTGTCTGGATGCTCAATAGAAATCACTTCAAGTGACTCAAGGTGTTGTGAGGGATTATCTCTACTTCATGCCCATTTCAGTGAATTGCTTGTCACTGTACTCATGCACTGTAATTCTGTTCTGTTGAGACGGTGTTTGGGTGCTCTGAAAACTCAGCTGCAATTGCAAATGCAGTGAAGCGGTAGCAGGCGAAGAACTCTTGCCTTCCTCTGTATAACTATTAAATGCTCTGCGTCAGCGCAGTGAGATTAACCTTCAAAGGGACGAAAGAGATTTGGCTTCGGTTCAGATCTCTTGGTGTGCATATATCATTGGTTTAGTTATTTTGTCTTGATTAAACTAAGTTTTTGCGATTATCTTAGCTAATGTGTCCGTCTTTAAAATTTATTTATTTCAAATTCAGGTTGTGTTCGGATACATCTGATTGTTTGAATTTCAATTAAAATTTTAACTCTACTCAATTGCAAGCTAAGAAGCTGAATTTCAATTTCATGAAATTAAGTTCATGTTTTCCTGGGTCAACTCCATCCACCCAAATGGGCCCAAGTTTAGAAAATGCATGGCAGCCACTGGTGGCCCATCTTGCTTTTTTCTTATTGGATCTGATCCATGCAGCAGATGCAGCTCAAATTATAGGAATTCGGAATTGAGGTTGAAGCTAAACTAGACTTTGAATTTCATCTGCAAATTGAATGTTGTTTAGCATGAATTTCAAATTCATCTTATTACAAATTCAAGCATCTACCTGACCTCTTAGGATGAGTAGTTTACTCATGGATGCATTTACGTTGCACAAATTATTATGGAACTTGTGACGAGTCAATATAATTTCGCAAATTCCATGCCAGATGAATTCATATCAAGGCAGATGTGCTATATATATTGTTCATACTTATCAAAGAAGTATCCCATTCCTCTTGTTTTGATATCCAAGTGGGGCTAAAAAAAGTCTTATCTGGTGTAGTCTTCCTGGAGATTTTGGGTTTGATCCTTTGGGGCTTGGGGAGGATCCCGAAAGTTTAAAATGGTATGTGCAGGCAGAGTTAGTACATTCTCGTTTTGCGATGGCAGGAGTGGCAGGGATTCTTGTAACTGATGTAAGTGCCTGAACTTGGTCTTCTCAGTCAACATTAGCTGCAAACATTATTGTTGAATTTGGTAATTCATGTCATGCTTTGTGTGTGCGTGTGTTAAGTTCTAAACTGGCATAACATAGGCCTGCCTATGCTCAAAAGCTGCAATAGAGATTGCAAAACTACTTCTGAGATCTGTAGTTGTACTATACTTCAATGGAAGGATTTCCGTCAACATTCACAGCAATGATCTGCATAGCAATCGTTGAACTGTCTAAGACTGCTACAATAACCACCTTCAACTCCTGGGGAAAGAAAATGTGCAGATGGAATATTCCAGATGGCAATAAGGTGGTTTATAGAAACGAACTTCTAGGATTTGTACTGATATGCTATTTCCATCATCCCATCCATTGCTTTGATCACTCTATGCAACCAAATTTTTATTTATATGGGAACTGGAATTGACTTTGTGAATGCAATAAATCCTTCTCTAACAACTGATTATCACCTTGCAGTCTTGTGATTTAATACTTATCTTGCTCATTGCAGTTTCTTCGTGTTACTGGAATTAGCAATGTACCAGTATGGTACGAAGCTGGCGCTGTAAAATACGATTTTGCCAACACAGAGACCCTCTTTATTGTTCAACTTCTTTTGATGGGGTGAGGTTTATTTTCAGCTAAAATTTACATGGGGAATGTCTGTTAAGCACCATCAATATTTGAAATACTGCGATTTAGGGCCCTTGTTATAATGACTGGGAATTTTTTCCTATTGCATCATATATTAAAGTTGAGTCTTTGCAAGAAATTTCACTTGTTCATGAAAATTTAGCGTCGGTACTTTCTCCTGTAATTCAGGCTTGTAAGAATGCATAAGTCTAAACTCAGTAAATTCAAATATACATCTGGCAATGACACCCAACAGTTAGTCTTTTTGGAGCAACGACTGAGATCAGATTTTAGACTCTTGCTGGCAAAAACTTCATGATCAGCAGCCCGCTAGACAGCAGCCTTCCTCTTTGATGTGGAATTACAATGGAAAATGGTTTAATGACCATTTTATTACAATTTTAGTATTCGAGGCTAAAAAATTTCCAGTTAAATTTCAGTTTTAGGGTTGCCTCAAATGTCATGATATGTCTTGGTGAGCAGTTGATGCAGATTTTCATGAGATTTCATGTTTTTTGCAAACCAAACAAGCCCTATGTGTCTATTCATTCTAAACAGCAGTGGCTATGATCTTGCTGTTTTGCATAATTTTGTTTTAATTTCTTTTGCAGATTTGTAGAAACAAAGAGGTACATGGATTTCAAGTATCCTGGATCCCAAGCAACAGAAGGAAGCTTCTTTGGGTTGGAAGCTTCACTAGAGGGTCTGGAACCGGGGTAATCATCTTACATCTCAAGAAAATATGCTGATTCTTCACCATGAGACCACAGAAATTCTTGATTGGAATTAATGGTCTGTATCAACAGTTACCCTGGTGGACCCATACTCAATCCTCTTGGTTTAGCAAAGGATATCAGTGAAGCCAAGGATTGGAAACTCAAAGAAATTAAGAATGGTTAGTTCAACAAATTTACAGTTGGTGTAATCTTGATTATGAAAATTAGTCATTGCATTTACATGAAAGTGTTTTGTTACAGGAAGACTAGCAATGGTAGCCATGCTCGGGATATTTGTACAAGCATATGTGACTCATGTGGGTCCAATAGAAAACCTACTTGCACATCTTTCCAACCCATGGCATAGTACTGTGATTCAAACTCTTTCTGCCTCTAATCCTTGAGATAATTAGAGTAATTTCTCCATAATAGTAGAAATGTATTATGCTTCTATTAACCCATTCTAAACATGAAGAATGTTGTAGTACATCTTTCTTTTTAGATTATTTTGTTTTTAATTACAGCCACAGGTGCCCTTTTTAAGAATCAATATTGCAGGCGCAAGAACAGACCATTTTGTATTTGCGACCATACCGTAGGAGTCAAGCCTTTGCATTATTACCATCGGATTCAACGCATGGCTTAAATGTCATTTTGAAAAAATGGAATATGTTTTTACAGATTGCTTGAACGAATGATTACAATAATGGTGGATTATTTAGCTTTGGATCAATGGATTGTGGAGTTCTTCTAGATCAATGGATTGTGATTCAATGTGTAGGTTTCACTGAAATCCTGATGGATCCTTTTTAGCTTTGGACCTACCATAATATTTTGATCTGATTCAAGTTAACCATTGACTTTAGCATTATCTATTTAACAACAATACTCAAAATCGTTCAATAAGAGGTCTCTGTAGGTGACACTATCTGAAAATGTAAAAATTGTGTAAAATATGAATATTACTTAAGATTAATTTGTGCTAATATTAAAATGCCATGAAATTTAATATGATCATTTATCCAGTGAGAAAAATCTTTTCAAAGATACAAGCTATTTGATTACATATTTGTGAGTTAAAGAATTTTTGAGTTCATATTTACTCTCAAATTATTCTGTTTTTGTAGTCCACTCGGATTTTTTTTAAATCAAAATGATCTTCTAAGTTTTGAGCTTTTCATCTAAAAAGATACTCAAAAAATGATGGCCAGCTTAGATGTTATAAAAACATCTAAGCTGTTAGGCGGGTCCAAAACAAAAAATTTCCACGGAAATTAGGTCTCCCTCATTGAATCGCTATAAAAATCAATTTCCTTGAACACAAGCACAGGAACTAGTTGAAAATCTCTCGCAAAGAGATTAATCATTTTAGTTCCTTCCTGAACCTTAACCTTTGCATGCTTAAAAAACTTTGAGAGGACGCTCTCACGCCCAAAAAAACGGCTAGAAAGATAAGCGACAAGAACGCTATAACAAACACTGAAGAGTCAAGGACGAAAATAAAAACAATAATGATTTTATCATTAAAATTAGCATGTAGTATCTGCTGGATTTCATACAGCAAACCCCTACCATTAACCTGTTTTGGAGCCAGAGAGCAAGAAAATGAAGAGCTGCTTGTACAACACAAGTTCCAGTCTGCTTCCATCCCTCCCCTCTAAAGCATTGAAAAACCAAAAAGGGGGGCTCACAATGACAAATCACTAACCAAAACAGCTAATAAATAACAGAGACAACCACCAAAAATTGCAGAAGCCATGCCTCCAAATCAGACATTAGTTGTTGCAGTCCCACTTGCTGCTGGCTTTGCAACATAAATTTGCTTCATCTTGGATGAAGCAAAGTTCTTGTCCGACCCTGAAGTTTGATTCCTTCCTTGGAACCCCATCTTACGTTGGTGCCACTCTCCTCCTGAACCCAGCTTATGGGACAGCCCAGCTCTCTGGTCTGTATACCCAATTGGTTGAAGGTACTGCTGGGTGCTTTGATTTTTCAAGGAAGACGCCATACTCTGACTAGTGCCACCGCTGCTGTTGCCGAGAGCACTTTCGTTATTGGCATTTGCAACAGCACTCCTGGATGTGCTCTTCGTGAGTGTCTGCACTTTGCTGTTCCCATTTGGACCACTGTAAGCAGCCGCTCTGTTTGTTGAAACATGGGCTGTGCTTGAGCTTGTGGGCTCTACTAGACCCAGTTCATCAGGCAACTGTGAGTCAGGTGCAACATGAAAACTCCTACCATTCTCAGCGGGCGTTGAAGTTCGACTTTCATGGAACCCTTTTGCAGTTGAGGAATCAGCCTGTGCTCCATGATTGAATTGGGAGGGGAACCCCCCTTCCACCTGTTGCTGCAATGGCATTGATAGTGGCACAGAGTGAAGGGGCGATGCAGGAATGTGAGACCAGCGAGCTTGCACTGGTATCTCCGTTGATGACTGAAGCAGAAGCAGGTTTAATACATCAGTTGCGACAGTAAAACAAGCAAGTTCCAGGATAAGAATCTAATACTGAAGAAAATCAAAATAAAAATAGAAGCAATGAAAACCTAATTAATATGGCACCAATTCCTTTAAATATTTTTTTCAAAGAAAAAGTACATATAATTGTGGCTGCACTCAATAAAGAGAACTTGTATAAGCCTAATTAAAACCAATTGGAAGAATTCTTAGTTTTTGTCAATTAATTATCTCTATTTAAGGCAGTTTTGTAAAGAAGTTAACATTCAAATTCTACCTGGAATGGGGCCATGTCAAACATGGCCAATGGAGATGCCATTGGCAACAGAGGTGATCCTGGGGCCAGATTCTGAATAGAAGCAGGCATGCCTGGAGGATTCCGCTGACCAGAGATGATGTTAAGATTATTCATGTCGCCTTCACTAACACCCACAGAAGACACAGGAGTATGCTTCCAGTCTGGTTGCTTCCCAGATGGAATATAAGTTGTTCCCATGAAACTTAACCCAACCTGCCCATACTGCCCAACTGGAGCAAAATGGTTGTAAACAACCATGTGAGGTGGGCCTTGAACACCTGGAATGCCACCTGGAGGACTGATGAAAGGGCCAGTAAATCCAGCTGGAGGACCATAAAAGGAGTCAACACCAGAATGGCACTGTTGCCATGCTCCAAGTGGGCCAGTTGCTGGTGTGCTACTTTTTTGTGTCTGACTGCTAGAAGACTCATCATGGGGCCCAAAGGCAAAAATAGGCCCCCCCAACATGGGGTTCATCTCATAGCAAGGAAAGTGGGAAGGTGGAGCCCCTGGATATTGAGAAAGTGTTGGACCTGAAGAATTTGGAGGGCTCGGTAAAGGAGCCCATAAAGATAATGGTGGGGTCTCAACAGAAAGATCAGCTGGAAGTGCTACAGTCAAAGACTCTTCACCCCTCGATTGTGCAGATGCTTGCTGACTATCTGTCATGCCTGAAACAAATTCCACATTCAATATATGATTGCAGCAGTGAATATCTAATTTCTACAAGCAAAGAAAGTTGGTTCAACCACAATAGTTTCAAGTATTATTTGAGCACCTCCAGGTGGTAATCCTGAAACGTCTGGACCTCCAAAGCTTTTGGTCTCCGAAACAGTGCCAGAGCATGTCCCTATGCCATTGCCAACTAACTCATCATTACTGATTGCAGCGACAGCAACTGCTGAAGCAGCTGCCTCAGCTTCAGCCTCAGGGTCTTCAAGGTGAATGCAAGATCCATCAGGATGCTTCTCCTTATCAAAAAATAAAGTGCAGCCGCCCTCAGGTGCAGACAAATTATGGTCAGTGGCAACATCCGACCTACATGAACCAGGAGCCCCTATCCCACTTGAAACAGCCCGGCTGCTTGGAGGCAAAATGGTTGGAGATGTAACAGCACCTGATACATTAATTCGTTCAGAAAGCTGCAATATGGCAGATTCAAAAAGATTGTACCCAAGAGATGAGGTTCCAAATGCAGCAGGGAGCTCACCAAATTGAATTTTCTCCCCAGCAAGAAGAGAATTCAGAGGGCTAACTGAAGAAGGAAATGATACATCCTGTGTCAAAACTGATGTTGACTGCTTGCCATGCTCCAATACACTGGCAGCATGATCAGTAATAGGACCAACATGTGTATCAAATCGTGCTGGCTTCATAGCCTCATCAAGTTGCATCTGGGTTAAGTACATCACCTAGGGGAAAAAGGAATTAAAAAAAAAAAAAAAAACACAGAGCAGAGAAATAAGAAACATTGAGAATGGAAAACATCTAAGCAAGCTGTACCTAGGTTGAGAATATCATACATTACCTAGGGGACAAAAAGGAAAAAATAGGGGGGAAAAAAGGAAAAAATAGGGAAAAAAAATGAAAAAGAAAAATAAGACATCAAGAAGGAAAACCGCTCAAGCAAGACAATCCCATTTTCAAAGGTTTCTGTTTTTAAATGTCCATATTGGCAGGGCCATACTTCCTCCTAAACAGTATCAAACTTACAAACCAATAGCAACTATAATTTATTGATGAAAATATCCGTACAGATGTTAATGTTGTACATAGAATAATCAATTGTTGAAGATTATTATACAGATGTCTTGACGAACCAGACAATTGAGACCATTCTGTGAAAGACCATGATCAACCCAAAGTTCCAAACTGCTAGGCATGCTCTATGCTAGATGCAACATGAATCTTGTGAGATCTGAATCTGAGCAGGACACAGGGCTCTGTAGTGCTCACTGGTCAACCAAGATCCAACAGCATTACAAGGTGGACTTCTTGATGGATTCATGAGAAAGCATTAACTCTGTGTGCCAGCAAATTCACAGTGGTGGCTTTGGAGTGGAAAGCCAGTGAAATTATGGCCCGAAATCGCTTTTGTCATGGATTCTGAACTTTTAAAGGCAATCTGATATGCCTGCTAGGTTTCATGATCATTCTCATATCAGACAATCACCGTTGGCTGTACATTCTTGATGGATTTGAGAATTCTCCGAAAAGCTAAGATAAGCAGATGCTACATTGTCATCATTGATAGCTGTGATGACTGATGAGCAGATGCTACAAATTCAATACAATTTGACTTCACTTTAGGAATAAGCTCAGTGGGAAAACAAACAAAGTGAGGCTTTTTCCTGAACAGATACACCAATAGCAATTTGTAAAGAAAATAATAACAACAAAAATCAAAGAGAGGAAGCAGCAAAGAATACAATATGGTACCCCTGAACTATTTTGAGAACAAAAGGTAAATTTAGTCAGATGACTGGAATTTCCATTAAAGGCATCATTCCATAAGAATTTAATGTCAGTAGCAGAAGTCAATGTAGAATTAAACCACTCATCAACATCCATGGAGAATGGACCTAATTCTGTTTCGAATTCTGTCTTGAGAGAAATAAATAAAGTTTGGAAGAAGAAATCAGGTTTTTCAGTGAAAATTAAATACTAATGACTGGAGAAAAACCACTGGAGTTCAGAGGGGCAATTAGACTCCTGCAGGATAGCATACAGCAACCAAGGAGCTATTGAACCAAGCAGTTACATCAATCACTCTGGAAAGTTACAAATGTTGATGGTCCATCAAAAGTAGGAAAGAAGACAAAAAGGATGGTATCCTAAAAGAACATTAAGTTCCTCTAGCTTTGAAGGACATGAAAAAGTTGGGAGATGAAAGAGAGAAGAAATATGAAAATGGGGGCAAGGAAATTATAATGGAAAGAAATTTCTAAAGCTTTTAAAGCAAGTTTTCATAGAACAATAAAATAAATCACTGCACAAGAAGGTCGATACAAATTCATAATCATAATTCAACATTGAGATAAAAACTCATGGCTAACACATTAAAAAATTTACTAGGCGTGTAATGCATTAATGTGCTGCATAAACTGCCACTTCAAACAGGGTCACTTGACAGAGACATGCTAGTAAGGCATCATCAAATTGTTCAAAAGGGGCAGTGATGGATGTAAAATGGTCTGCTGAAAATGCTCCTTGATTTTATTTTTTATCCCTGAAGCAGCTGTTCATAAATTTTAAAATTATTAAATGCAACTCCAAAGATTCATCAAAAAGAAAAGCAGAAAAAGCATTATTCACCCAGAAATTACTTTATTTTGAAAATTGATAGCACAAGACCCCAGTCATTCATTTGCATTATGTATATCTACCCTTGATGTGGAGAATGATGTGGAGAATATTAAGGATTAGTTCAACTCAATGTTATTAGAACTGAACCAGTAATTGAACCGGCCTATTAGCTGGTTTGGTTCGAACCAACTAGACCGTTCAATTGAATCGGTTTAAACCGTGGCGTCATCATAATATAATTATGATGTCATAAAGTTTTAAAAAATTTAAAAATATATAAATATTATAGAACTTTTAAATAATATAATAATTATATTATAGATGAAGCGATGATTCTATAGCCCAAGACAACAAAGAATAGAATAGAACAATCAAAATAAAAAAAATATAAATGCATAATTATTATTCGTGGATCATGTAACTATGCAAGTTAACAAAATAATAACATGGTTAAATCAACTGATGGGGTAGAATGATTTTCAAGAACAAAATAATAACATGGTTAAATCAACTGATAGGGTAGAATGATTTTCACGTGGGCTTAGGGTTGGATATATTTTAAAAGCCTACAACTACAAGTAAAATAATCACATTTAAAGATTCAAGCATAAATAAAAAACACGGTCTAGTTCTAATATTAAAAAAATAATAGGCTTGAAAAAAAGAAAAAAATAGATTTAAAATTTGGAAAAAAAAAACTTACTGTTGCTGCTCGCGAGAGTTGAAGGAGACATCGGAGATGAAAAGTGAAAAAAAAAATTTAGGCTTGACAAATAGAGGGAAAAAAATAGGGAAAGAAGCTGGAAAGTGGAAGCCAAGTGGAAAGAATTTGAAAGTGGAAAGTGATAGGGAGAGAGAGCTTCCGACAGACAGGGAAGAAGAGGGAAGACAAGTGGAAGTCGAAAAGTGGATGGAAGACAAGGAGGAAGTGGAAAGACGAGAGGAAGAGGGAAACCTGATTCGTTAATGCAAGATGAGTGACATGGAGGAAGAGGGAGAGGGCTTCCGAGTTCCGGCAGAGCTGTCGATTGTTGTTGCCATCGACAACAGAGGAAGTGGGAAAGGGCTTTTGAGTTCTGGCAGAGCTATCGATTGCTGTTGCCATCGACGACAGAGGAAGAGGAAGAGGGTTTCCAAGTTCCGGTGGAGCTGTCAATTGCCGTCACCATTGTCATCGTCGATGGCCAACGTTCGGATGTTCGAGAAACATGCAGAAATAACATAGTGGGATGAGATTGCGATTTAGGGATTGGCAGAGGTGTGCTCGCGAAAACGAAAAAGGCACTTGTTTTTTTTTATTTTTTATTTTAAGACCGAACTGGTTGAACCGCAGTTCATACAATTCAGCCAATTTTATACTATCAAACCAGGCCGGCCTTAATCAGACCAGTGATACAACTGATTGGCGGTTGAACCGGCCGGTCCAGTCCAGTTTTAATAACATTAGTTCAACCAAATTCTAAAGCCCTAGTAAACTGAAACCTTTGTGGTAACTAATCCAAGCCATTTGCACCAATTGGTTCCAAAATCTAAGGGGATATTTCTGTATAAGGTGGAGAATGAGGGATATTTCTGTACTTAGGTGGAGAATGAAAAGTTATATGCAGGCAGGATTTGTACAAGCAGAATGGAATATGCCAGGTTAAACTGTCCTAATTCGTACAAACAATAGGCCATCATTGCAAATTTTTGACAATTTAGCAATTCTTCTAAGAGGTTATTTATTTGGCATCAGTTATCATCATTTCCTCCTCCTCAAATTGTCAATGTTTCACCAATTGTTGAGTTCAAACTGGGCCCTGTTTGTAACTGATTTTAAGACAGTCAAACTTAAGGCCTAAGATTTGAGCAGATAATTTGAATTACTTCTACCACATGTTTTGACCTATTCAAGATGATTTAACAGTGCACCATGTGCACAGTTATAGTGTGAATGTCAGCCATATCAACAGCTTCCTATCAATACAGGCTGTTTGGATAGGGGGAGCGTAATGTTTGCCTGGGGGTTGGGAAAAAATTATGTCAATGGCGGTCAAAATAATGTGAAGTAATGACTAAACAAAAAATACAGACTTATTGTGGAGAAGATAAAGATCAATGATGAAAATTGGGAAAAAAAGATAGATTTGACTGTAAAAAAAAAAAAAAAAAGCATGGTTGACCAAAATAAGTATATGTTTTTTATCAAATAAATTGGGAAGGATAGAAATTTTCCTCCCCCTTTCCTATCTATCCAGACAACCAAAGGTTTAGAGGTCTGATGGTCTGATATTGCAGAATTCACCCAGATTTTAACTCTAATCATGGTGTGATGATCCTAGATGATGATGGCATAGACTCACAATGGCCCACACACAAAAAATAAAATAAAATAAAATAAAATAAAATCTTATATAGTCTTGTCACTATATTGTGAAAGGCTAAAGGGGGTTTTAACATTAAACAGACACATATGCAGTAAAATTGCAAAACTAAACAACCTTAAACAATGGGAATCCTTACCACCAACCTTCAAAAGTAGGGAGTTATCAGGCTCATTGGCCAATATAAGGATCTTTTTGTCCTTATATTCATGCACGGGTTTTTTGGTCAGTCCCTACAATATATCATATTTAAATATATAAGAATGCATCAAATTATCCAACTTCTCAGATTCACAAGGACAAATCCAACTAGTTCCGACCTCAGAAGATCAACCAAATATCTGAAGATCCAATCACAGGTCCACTCAACCTGTTAG
This sequence comes from Pouteria campechiana, assembly GCA_036873735.1. Classification (NCBI taxonomy): domain Eukaryota; kingdom Viridiplantae; phylum Streptophyta; class Magnoliopsida; order Ericales; family Sapotaceae; genus Pouteria; species Pouteria campechiana. The sequence goes on from JAYJMB010018951.1 coordinate 33,224, forward strand.
ACCAACAAACCTATTTACAGCAGCCTCTTTTAAAAGCCACAATCACCTAATGCACCATAACCGCATGCACCATACAGGTGAAATGGAAAATGCAAAAAAAGTTAACTGTAGCTATCTGTTGATTAACAAAAATACATTAAGATGGTTTTCTAGTTAACTTTGTAAAGATTTTAAAGTTCTCATAAAGTCTTCCATGGTTGTTCTCTATGACATTTTCTGCTTAGCTGTAATCTTCTGCTATCTTCATGGAAACATTTATCAAAAAAGACAACAACGAATAAAAATAAAAAATAAAAATGTGGCTGATATCTAAAAGCAGGAAAAGTTGAAACATGGCTTCATCAGAATCAGGTGAAAACATAGTTGTTCAAGGCGCGCCTAGCCGTGCACCTAGGCTCAAGGTTCACCCAGGCTCACCTCTTGCACCTTGAGGTATACTTGGTGCGCCCAATTGAACTTTCCTACAAAAATATTAAATGAAAAAATTTTCAACATTCAATTAGGACTCTTAACCTCTCAAATCTCCCATTTCATTCTTTGCTGAACCAAAGTTGGTGCCCTCCATAGGACTATATTTAACATTTGAGTAATCTTATTATTTTATTCTTATAAACTACATATAATTAAATTTATTTGATTTTATATATTGTGCGACTTGCTTCACTCAGGCGGGCGTCTTGCCAGTGCACCTTGCACCTAGGCCCCAAGAGCCCTTTGCGCATTTAACAACTATGGGTGAAAATGAAATAAAGTTTCAAATGCATAAATAATCTCATGAATCATAACAGAATCAGCTACATCTGTAACCACAAGCAAACAAATAAATAGAAAAGAAAGCGCATACACAAGGGCAAGTGCAATAAGTAGCCTGAAATACACCATAGGCTATAGGTAATGGATATAAGTAGAAAGAGATAGCATTTTAAATGCTTGCAATACCTGCTGACTAATGCGTGTATTCACCCATGGACCCAAAGAGGGGGGAACATTATCCACATGTTTGCTTTCAAATGATAACCCCAGAGCAAGGCTTGGTGGCACAGAGCTTGTGGGATGTGGCCTGCAGAAGAAAGCAAAAGCATTATAAGGTCAAAAATGATCATGCTAATAATTATAAATTGTCCAAGCGGCAGACATACTTAATAGCAAGAGGTCTCGTATCAGGTTGGACTTCCATGTTTACTGCTGGTGGGCCAATTGGAGGTAGAAGAGGAGATGCAACACTAGTGGATAATCCAGATGATGATTCAGCATTATTTGAATCACTCCCATCAGTGACTGCAGACTCAGGACGAATACTCTTTGCCGTTTCTGCATTTAATGATGTTGCTACCCTATTATAATTGGATGAAGCTGCAGTATTTTGTGAAATTGGACGAGGTCTCCGGGGTGCCTGCCATGGAGAATACAAACATATCAACCAATATTTGCATGGCAATGTGGTGAAGAAAGTTCATCTCAACAAAAATGGCTGAGAGAGAACCCCAAAAATTACCTTTAAGACTTTTGACTTGGCTTTAATTTCTTTTTCCCTCTGTTCTCGTCGATCATTTAACATTTGCCTTTTAGATCTCACCTCAATGAAATCATCTTCATCACTGGGAGCTTCTATGCCAGACTGCTTGAAAACACGCACAACACCACTTTGCAGAGGTGCATCAACATCCTCTTCCAAATTGCCATCAGTTTTGAGGCCAACTTCACCAGATCGAGACATATTCACTGCCGCATCTCCATACATTCTGTCCACCTTATTTTCAGAATTGGTAACACGTGAGCTAAGAGAACTGGATGTTTGAAAGGTCCCTGAGTCCATCATTGGCTTACTGGATTTATTCACCCCAGCATCCTTCTTACCTACAGGTCTTGATGAAACTGGCACCTTTCCACTGAAATTTGACTTTTCAACCTGCCCTGAGTGGTTAGATGAGCCAACACCCCCTGCTTGCCTCATGTCAACATTTTCCCGCACTACAAACTCTGTTCTCCTGAAGTTTCGACGAGGTCTTCTCTGGAAGCCACCAGAATCAACCCGTGAAGCTTCAGAGACAGGAAGGGATGACCTTGAACCATTTCTGACAGTATAAACAAATTTTCTGCCCTTAATACCAGGTACTGAGCCTGAAGCCTTTGCCCTGATAAAGTTTCTCTCTTTTGAAAAGTGACGAGATGTTGTGCCATCATTATGCACCTGACCTTGCATGTCTCCATTATTAGAAAAGGATCTATAATTCCTTTTCACGGTCTTGTCTCGAACTCCTTGATTTTCAACAAGAGAAATGGACTCAGACCTGAACTTATTGTCACTACCAAAGGACCTTTCTCCATGGCCAAATGGCAGAACATTTTTATCCCCATTAACTGTTGCTGGCAAGTCCGTCAGTTCCCTAAAAGTTTCCTCAGATGGTTTCATGAGTTTTGGTGAAAGGCCTGGCTGGTTATCCTTAGGAGGTGAAGTCATTTTATCTTTTAAACTGGGACTTTGAACAGAGGAATCTTCAGTTGCTTGATTATACTGCTGTGCTGCAGAACTTTGACTCATGGAATAATGGGCTGAAACAGTAGGTTGCACAAATGGCAGAGTCTGACGAGCCAAAGGCAATATTCCCGGAGATATGGGAGATGTGTACCTCAGCTGGCCAAACTGGAAAACAGGAGCTTGTGCAGGGTGCATATGAGTAAGCGAAGGGCCAACCTGAGGGTGCAGATGAAGAGGCATCTGAATAGAGCCTATCTGTATAGCAGGAACAGGTGAAGGTATCAAGGACGGACCAGAAAACAGACCAAACTGCAGATTAACAGGCGACACCTCAGACTCACTTGAAACAGAAGAAACTGTAGACAGGATTGGCTGGACTTGTTGAGAAGGCAGTGACATGTTCACAGAAGACATGACTAGAGGCTGACCCAGAGAACCCGAACTATTGGGTGCTTCCCCAACGTCTTGCAGATAGCTGGTAGCTGCAGAAAAGTTCTGCGGAACATTTATTGGCTGGAGAACTAAATCTTGCAGTGCCTTTTCAGTTTCTTCAACCAGTTTGGAAGAGCTCTCCAAGCTCGCCTCAGGAAATTTGTTCTCAGGTAGAAGACCATGGCCATCAAAAGATTTGACGTCCTGTTCAGTGACAGCAGAAAAAGGTTGTCTTCCAACAGCCTTCTCACTGTTCCTAACAAGTTCATCAGTACTTGGCATTGACAGCTCAACACCTTCATCAAAGCCTAAAACTAGCTGATTTACATTGCTGCTTCTGTCTTGCTCCTCTGAGTTTGAATCTTCAAATTCCTCAGTAAGATCAAGCTTTTCATCTTCCCCCTCATGCACTTCATCTTCTTCCCTGTAACCATCTTCCACTTCATCATATTCTTCTTGCATCTGAAGTCCTTCATTGCCTCCAGTTGCCCACTCTTCATCTTCAACAGGAGATGCTGGTCTTGGGGTTACCATAATATTTGTGCTCCTTTCCTCTGATGCTGAGATGACAGGTTCATTGTCAGATAAAGCCATCTGCTTTCCACCATCAGCAGCAGGGGCCAAGTGTGGTGGATCTCCACATTCATCCAAGTCATCATGTGAGAGATGGGTGGGAGAATTTGGTGGACTAGAAACTGAAAGTGAAGACTGAGAGTCACAACCTGGTGCATTTTTCTCTTCTTTCTGTTCCATGGGGATGGTGTCCTCTTGCACTGCCATTCTGCCACGCTGGCCAACATTATCATGGTAATCACTGTCATAACTGGGTTGGTACCTTGACTCAGTAGTTAGAAAACCTGAAGTACCTGGATGTTCTGTATCAGCTCTGTAGGAACCTCTGTGCATAGAAGGCACTGTTGGAGGGGGTAGCACACGAGGTTGTCTCATGGAATGCCGTGATCTCCCAAAGGAGGAAAAACCATCTGCTTCAGAGTTTTGAAATAACCTCTCTCCATATGAAGCATGAGCACTGGAGCGAGAACAACCTTGTCCCCATCCAATGTCAACAAACTTGTCCATTGAATTATCAGGAAACTCAGAATCAATATCTGAGTTCCGACCATAATTATCACTATCACCTGCAAGGTTCCACCTGTGCCCTCTCAGATGTGGGAAATCATCTACCATGTGGGGTTCTGACATCCCAGTTTTCGATAATGCCCTTGAAGGCATTACCCCAGGGCCACCATAGAAATCTTTCCTTAGAAAAACTCTTCCTGCACCAAATGCATCTCGCCTTGGACTGTGGAAGCCATTATCCTGATCTTGCAAATTGAATGAACTGTTCCCATTCTCAAACACGTCCCTTCTCCAGGAATTTGAGTGCTTGCCTCTGTCCAAAAGTGCAGAATTTCCATCCCTGGAAGAAAGAGGCCTTGAACATGCCTCGAAGGGTCTGTTCACACTGGAGGAATCAGAAGAGGCTGAATTAGTAATTCGTTCAACCATTCGTTCTCCATCTTCCCAATCTCCATCCAATGACCTGAGGGCATCTCTTTCCTTAACAGACCCTGGTATTCTCTCAGCTCCCATGAATGTGGAAAACTTATCATCCTTTGTAGGTTCTGTGTGCTTCCTTGCAGCAATCCTGGCCTCCAACTCCAAAAGCTTCTGCCTAGCTGCTTCTTTCCTCCTCTCTTCCTCAAAGAGGATCCTTCTCTTCTCCTCCTCCCTCGCTAACTTCTCCTCTTCAGCCCTCTTCATTGCTTCCAGCCTCTCCTGCTCTGCCCTCCAAGCAGCCTCTCTTGCCTCCTCTTCAAGCCTTCTCCTCCGCTCATCCTCCTCTCGAACCAGCCGTTGTCTCTCCTCTTCTTCCTTCCGAGCAAGCTCCAAGGCTCTTGCTTGCTCTTCAGCAATCCTCCGTCGCTCCTGCTCTTGCATCTGCTGAACCCTCTCCAGTTCTGCTTCAAAAGACTCCCTGACTGGGTCACGAAAATCAGCCTGTTTGAACACATCTTTCTTCCTTTTAAATACTTTCACATCACCACTATAAAAAAAATCCCTTCCATCAAAATCCTTTATAAAAACATCTTCCACATAAGGTTTTCCAGCACTTGAGAACGAGCGCTTTTCTCGGCCAAAATTAAGTATAGGATCATTCACAGCAAGCCCTTTGCTCCTGGAAGAAAATGAGGATTTGGGCATCAAAGTGCTCTGAACTACATCACCCCTGTATCGACTGGAGATCTCACCATACCGCCCACGTGTGTTCTGTTCAGCACCTCTACTTTTAAATGCATCTGTATTGTTCTCATTCTGCCCAGGTAACGGATAACCCAAATCTTTCCTCAAGAAACTAGAACCTTGATTTCCATTTGCCATGCTGCTAAAACCATCACGGGCACTGTCCCCATGAGATAGATCACCAAACCTATTATCTTTTCCAGATTCTCTGCTGATGCTGAAATGTCTTGCAGTGACTCCATTTCTATCAACTCCAGTCTCTCGGCCACTGAACCCATCTTTTAGAAGTGGTGAAACTCTCCATGAGCTCCCATCTCGGCCTTCCCTACTTGGCGTTTGTACATCTCTGCTGAAAGGATCCCCTTTCGGTGTCTCCCTCAATGGAGGCTTGCCAGTTTCAGTATCACGTGGAACCCGTCCTTCTGAAAGGCTTTGAACTGGTGCCCATGGTAACCCTCCCCTTGGAATGTCATAGTCTCTGTCAAGAAAAGAGTCAGTCCTCAAGAATCCATGATCCCTGTCCCGATCCAATAACCCATGACCTGTATCACGCTCATCATCAGCCCAATCTGATGTGTGAGATAGCTGTACAAGTGGAAGTGGTCCTGGCAACAATGTGTCCTGCTTCCTTGATGGCTCCTCCATAGACCCCAATGACCGCCCCCTACCCTTACACTCAACAGAACTGTTAATAGTGAGACGGGAGGAGCCCAACTGTGGACGCATATGAAGAGGCGAACGCAAACTGGAAATCTCTCTTTTTTCATCCAGTGTTTCTTCACCTAGCCTCTGCTTCTGCTTCTGGTGTGAACCATCCTTCTGCTTCAGAGGATATGTAGTCCCAGAAGACAAGGTTGCATTTAATGATGGGAAGTCTTCCCCTCTCAAAACAACGGCTCTGTCCACAGGTGCAACATCACGTACTGCAGCAGAAACCGGCTGATGGCTGCCCAAGCCTGACCTGACAGCAGGTGGCATGTAAACACCACTACCACCTCTATTTTCACAATCGCTAGGGCTACCAAGCCTCTGATCCGCACTGCTTGGCCGTGCAAACACCGAAGGGTCTCGACACACATCTTTCTCCTGCAGCACAGTTGAAATTGCTGGTTTTGTCCAGCCCATAGTGGATGATGAAATGCCCAGTCCTGATCCAGCATTCCCGCTACCAGACGACCCACCTGAGGCAGACAGATCAAGTCTTTCATGCTCTTTCCGCAATGATGGCAAATTCAAGGGGGGTGGAATGGAAAGCTTCGGGCTGTTCTTGGCGCCACCCGAGACAGAACTTCGCGGCCGCGACAGGACCACCATTCCACCGCCACCTCCACCATGACTGGCAGGACGGATTCGGGCAGCATTGGCAGAGGACGATGAAGACGATCTGGGCTGCCCGTATGATTTATTGAGATTTACAGAAACGAATTTGCTCCCGACGCTGCTGCCAGGATTGGCCATCAAAGAACCCGACCGAAACCCTTGTCCCTTGCTGCGAGGTCCGCCACAGCATGAAACCCTAACCCTAGATTTATCACCCTAGCACCAATCAAAAGACGGACAAGATTGATACAGTTCTCCTCTCAATTGCCTTTTCCGACAAAAAAAATGAGATCGTAGTTTGAACACCGATCCGATGGCTGCGATCCAGAAAAATTTCAAAAACACGAATATGATAGGAGGAATCGGGCTAAAAATGAAATTTTTAGAATGAATTTCTTAGATTTCGATGGTTAGGGTTTCGCAGAGAAGGGATGGAAGAGGACGAGAAGGTTACCTCTCGGCGTATCGTAGATAGAATAGAGAGGAAGTGATGTTGAGGGAGCGGAGACGGGAAGCCCTACCAGTAGCGAGAAGAGCTTCACCGGAGAGAATGGGAAAAATGGAAAGGAAGACAATCGGAAAACGGCGATTGTCATGTAGCTGCGTTTTCATCACGATCGGGTAATATTTTTCAGGTTAAAATATTAGATGGTATTCGCGCGCGCGTAGAAACGGAGATATGATATTCGCTCGCATGTGTCGTCCATCGCACGTTTTAGACAGCCATTGCCTTTCTTGCTCGGTCTGGTCCACCTTTGGCGTAGTGGGGTCGTTCACAAGAGCAGTGCATGGAAATCAATAGACAGTATATTCAAGAGAGGGTACATTAAACGTTAAAAAATAGAATATAATATCAACAAGACAAATTTTTAATGAAGATTGATAATTAAAAATGCAAAGAACGACATAAAAAAAGAGTATTCTTAAAAGCAATAATGGTATTGTATCAATTTAGAAAGGTATTTTGAGGGAGTGTACTAGCAATTTGGACATTATAATTTCCTTTCGTACCCTTCGAGTCTCTTATTTTATATTTTATACTTAAGCTCGTCTTATTTATTATGTATTTAAAAAATGAATTACCATCAATGGCCATTAAAAAATCTCCATGAAATGATGAAAGTTCTCCTAAATTCCATTATTTAAAACCAGCAATGTGTGGTGGTTCACTTATTAGCTTTGGTTTATTGATTACAAACTAAAGATAATGACTAAAAATATAGAGAAAAGATCTAATAAAATGCATTTTATTTTAGTTAAAATAGAATAAGGGGCATTATTGTTATTTTACGTTAAGAGTAGGATTTTAGTTATATGAGAGTATATATGTAATTGATAATAAATATTATATTTAGAGTATTTAAATAAGTTATAGATCATTAAATTATACATATGTTTGACAGAAATGTTATTCATAACTTTTTGTTTATTACAAAAAAAAATTATTGTTATCGTAAGATAATGCGTTAAAAAATATTTTTTTATTTTTATGACATAAATTATTAAATTTAACCTTTCTCTTAAATATTTAGTAATCATTAATTTAAAAAATATAAAATTTAGGTATTTTTTTAGATTTTTATAGAATATTATATAAATGTTTAATTAGGTTTAATTCGGTTTAATATGGTTTAATGTAGTTTAATATAGTTTAATACGATTTAATACAATTTAATAGTATTTAATAACATCTAATAGGCTTTTTTTGAACTTTAATAGGCTTGTCTAATGGGCTTTAATAGAAATGAATGGGTTTTAACTATGTTTAATACCATTTAATAGAGTTTAATAGGCTCTAGGCTCCATATAAACTAGGCCTAAAATATTTATAAAATGTATTTATGTCAATTTTAATAACTAAAATCTATATTTAATAAAATTATTTATTATAATATTTAATTTTAAATAATTATATATAATATTTATAAATTATTAATTAACAAAAATGATATTTGAAATTCAAACAATAATTTCTAATATCGTTTAATACAGTTTAATGATGTTTAATAACTTTTAATTCCTTTTAATTTCGTTTATTGCCGCTTAATGCCGTCTAATGAGAGTTTATGACAGTTAATAGGCTTTAATAGAAATTAATGATATTTAATGAAGTTTAATAGAAATTAATAGAAATAATATTTAATGATGTTTAATACCATTTAATGTTGTTTAATAGCATCTGACAGGAGTTTATGGGCTAAAATAATGGGCTTTAATACCAGTTAATGGTGTTTAATGAAAGTTAATAGGTTTAACAAAAATAATAGGCTCTATGGATTGGGTTTTACTCTTAGTTAATATCGTCTAATAGGCTCTAATTTTTAGGCCCATTAGAAAGTTGCGACTCAGAAAACCCAACTAGCTTCGTCTAATGGCTTCTAACGATTAAGCCCATTTAAGAGCATTGGCATATCCAACGGTGACTAATTTTCAAGCCCATTAAAGAGGTGCCGCCCAAAAACTCTTGGAAGTGGCCACAACGGCCAGCGGCCTAGAGGTTAAAGGAATGCTTTCTTTACTATGCATTGTTAGAGGTTAAAGGAATGCTTTCTTTACTATGCTTTGTTTCCAGAGGATTGGAAGATACCGAAAGTTCAATTAATAGATCATTGGATAATTGAAGGCTTAATTGATGGCTGGAATAATCTCGAGGAGACAGAAGATAAGGGATTCTCAAAACTAAAGGACCTCGTGGATGCACCTTTCCTGGAGGAAGGGGGAGTTGAAATCCCAACGTTAGCTTTTCTTTTCATGTTTAGGTGAGGGATGAACTGGAACACTTGTTGGATGATGACATGGATATGGCCGAGATGTATTTGACAAATAAGGTTGTCCATCAACAGTTGGAAGAGACCTCCTCAGTGGCTGAACTAGATGGCGATGCACTTGATGTTGAAGATGGAAGGCAAGTAAACAGTTCATTTATAACTTCATGAAATATTCATCTTCATTAAGCCTCTACGGCCACTAACCCACTATAAAAAAGTACCATCAGTGTCAATGCTAAATTCACCTGCTAACATTATTACCTAAAACAAAGGATTCGTCTACTCAATAAAGCTTCAACGCAAAATGACAAAATAAGGCATTTATTGCAGGATTTCCTGCAAGTTAATTTCTTCATATGCTCATATATTAATATGTTTTGTGGACGTGGTTGCAGCATCAGAGATGAAGACTCTAAAAGTAAGGCCAAAAGTAGCTACGAAAGCTTAGGTGGTTCCAAGCCAGATATAGAGGAGTTGGAGATGCTTTTAGAAGCCTA
>JAYJMB010018962.1:0-42961 GCA_036873735.1 Pouteria campechiana
ACCAGTAAGTTGGTTGGTGAGCTTGTTGTAAAACCAACATGTATTTGATCAGGTTGATTAAGGTATTAGTGGAACCTAAGTTCAGTAGAGGAGTCTTACTCGGAGAAGTGGAATAGGAACCCAGGCAGGGCCGAACCACTATAAAAATCTTGTGCTATGTATTGTGCAATCTGTTTCACTCATTCATTCGACACCATAAAAGATTGATTTGGCCAAAAGTTCTAAAAGCTCAATTCACTGCTCCCTCTCCTCCTCTCAAGCTACCATTGTATAAGGGACCAACAAGTGGTATCAGAGCAGGCTTCACTATTTAAATTTTGATTACCAATATATTAACTTATAGAGATTCAAATGATTGGTATATTCCATAATATATTTGCTGAAGTACAATCTACTTCCAGACCCCCTCTATTTAATGAAACTAATTATAGGTATTAAAAAATGAGAATGCAAAATTTATTGACTGCCATAGATTACCAGTTGTGACTTATAGTGAAAAATGGAAAAAAATATTACCAACACTGAAGAGAAATACACTACAGAAGATATACAAGCAGTAGAATGTGATGCTAAGGCAAAGAATTGCCTCTACTGTGCTTTAACCTCTTCTGAGTTTGAAAAGATTTCTACATGTGATTTAGCCAAAGAAATTTGGGATAAACTCAAAGTATCATATGAAGGTATAAACTAGGTAAAAGAGACAAAAATAAATATTCAAGTGCAGGAATATGAAGCTTTCTCTATGAAGGAATCAGAAAACATTTCTGAAATGTTTGAAAGATTTCAGAAAATCACCAATAACTTAAAGAGCTTAGGAGAAAAATATGAAGAGACCAAGCTAGTAAAAAACATCTTGAGATCTCTGCCTAGACACTAGATGCCTAAAGTGACTGTTATACAAGAAGCAAAAGATCTAACGAAAGTGATAGTAGAAGAATTCATGAGATCGCTCATGACCCATGAAGTATTAATGAAGCAGAAAGTACCAGATGAAGTCAAAAGCAAGAAAATAATAGCTTTACAATCAAAATCAGAAAATGAAAAATCTTAAGAAGATGCCTCAACCTCTGAAGATGATGAGGATATGGCAACGATAATCAAAAGATTCATAAACATGTTCAAGAAGAAAAGATTTAGAAATAATTCCAAGAACTTCAAGGGTAAAGATAAGAAAAAGAAAGTTTCAGTCTATTACAACTACAACAAACCTAGGCATATGAAGTTTGATTGCCCAGAACTAGATAAAAAGCAAGAAGACAAGAAGAAAAGGTATAACTCTTACTTTGACAAAAAGAGTATTTCTAATTGCAGAAATTTTGGAAAGAAAGAGAAAGTTATGGCTGCATGGGAAATGCTGAAAAATATGATGCAAGAAAGCTCGAGTGAAGAAGAAGAAGAAAATGAAGCTCAATTCAGCTCACCCAGCTGAAAAGAAAAGGATCAAGAAGAACATCATATAAGAATAAGCTTCATGGTTATCCACAATGATGAGGTAAATTCGAAACCTGAAATTTCTGACATTGAAGAATTATTAGAAGAACTGTATTCAAATTTCAAAACATTAAAAGCTAAACACAAGGAAACTAAAAGAGAACTTGAAAGAATAATTAATGAATACTCCAAATTAAAACAAGAAAACACATTGCTTAAAACTGATCAAAATATCAATATAGAACTTGAGCAAATTAAAGCAGAAAATTATGCTCTTAAAAAACCTTAACTACTGCCTTATTCAAACTTAAAACAAAGAAAGATATGAGAACCCAAAGAAAGAAAAATCATAAAAGAAAATCAGAACCCAAACAAAATATGATTTGGATTCCTAAAATAGTTGCTAAAGTAGCAAATGCAACTATATATCCAAAAAATAGATTAGTAGCATCTAAAAAATAATAGATGTCAAAGTATTCTGCTACGAACTTACCTGGGCCCATTCCTAAATAGGTTTATAGCTTAATTTTATTACTTCAGGTGTGTTTGAGAGCAAGTGGTACATTAATAGTAGTTGCTCAAGACATATGACAAGAGAAGAGGAGCTTTTCACAGAATTAAAAGCTAAAAATGGGGGAACAGTTACCTTTGGGGACAACGAAAAAGGTAGAGTAGTTGGAATTGGTAAAATTGGCCAACCTCCCTCAATTACAATTTCAAATATTTTATTAGTAAAAGGATTGAAATACAATCTTTTAAGTATAAGTCAATTCTATAATAATGGTTACAAAGTTGTATTTGAATCTCATACTTGTTCAATATTAGATATAGTTCAAATTCAATTGTAGTACTTGGAAAGAGACATGGAAATGTGTATTTGGTGGATTTATGTGATATCCAAGTCAAATATCTTGTTGTTAATGAAAATGAACGCATGTTGTGGCATAGAAGATTGGGACATGCCAACAAAAATCTGATTGAATGCCTATATAATAAAGATCTAGTTGTTGGCTTACTAAAAAACAAATTTGACAATAAGTTATGTGATGCTTGCATGAAAGGCAAGCAAGCAAAAGAATTCTTCAAATCAAACAAAGAAGTATACACAATCAAACCTCTTCAGTTGCTACATATGGATTTAGTTGGTCCAACAAGAACAAGAAGCCTTGGAGGGAAACATTACACATATGTCATTGTAGATGACTTTAGTAGATTTACCAAGGTAATGTTTCTAACATCCAAAGATGAAGCCTTTTCATTCTTTAAAGTATTTTCCAAATGTATACAGAATGAACAAAGCTCTCATATAGTTATCATAAGGAGTAATCATGGTTGAGAGTTTGAAAACCATAGATTCACTAATTTTCTATGAAAATAATGAAATTCTTCAAAATTTCTTTGCACCAAGAACATCCCAACAAAATAGAGTAGTTAAAAGGAAAAACAGATCCTTGCAAGACATGGCAAGGACAATGTTGAATAAATACAGTCATCCACAATATTTTTGGGCTAAAGTAATGAACACAGCATGTTATATTATTAACAGAATCTTTACTAGATCCATACTCAACAAAACTCCATTTGAATTATACTATGGCAAGAAACCAAGTATTTCATATTTTCATGCTTTTGGTTGTAAATGCTTTATTCTTAACAATGGCAAAGAAAACTAAGGCAAATTTGAAAATAAATCTAATGAAGGCATCTTCCTTAGTTATTCTATTGTTAGTAAAGCATTTAGAGTCTACAATCTAAAAAGTAAGACTGTAGAGGAATCTATTCATGTAAAATTTGATGAAAATACTAATTCCTCTAAATTAAAAACACAGATGGATGAAGAAGAAAATTAAATCTAGCCAAACTAATGATAGAAGACCATATACACTTGATCAAGAGCACTACAAGGTTTCCTTTACCTTATGGCATGGCTCTGACTAAGCTGATCCAAGAAGTAGGAGTAGATGTCTCAAATGAGAAATAAAGATAAATTGGATGAAAAAGATCTAAAAAGAATGGGCTTTCACCATACTGCACAAGGTTGGATCTCTAAAAGACCAAGAAGAGCAACTCAGTTGAAAGGATCCAGACCTGATGAAAGTTCAAAAAAGAGAAAATGATATCATTGTTACAGAATAGGCTACTGAACAAGGACAAGAACTCTCCTTACATGAAGAAAAAGAGATAATCAAAAGACAAAAGTTCATCAATCCATCAGTAGAGGAATAGAGGAATTCTCCAGGAGAGAGGAACAAGCAGAAGCTGAGAGAATAGAAGAACTTCCAAGAGAAGAACAAAGAATAAACATTGAAGATATTGTAGAAGAAATTTTGAGAGTAGATGTATATGAAGATATAGTAGTAGCAGAAATACCTTCACACACACACCCATCAGAACCCCCTCACCGGTTAGACCATCTCACACTGATCAACCATCCACCTCATCAATTCCCACTCTACAACCTATCTTAAAGGACCTAGAGGATAGAATAAACATGATTAAATACTTTTTGTCTACTCTAGGCCTTCAAATGAATAGAATATATTATACACTTAACACTGCTATGTCTTCCATGATTCTTAGAGTTGATAAGATTAACCAGAGAATTGATTCTCTACAAGCTTTAGTAGAATTATTCAAAGGTCAAACCTATCATCCATACTTTTCATCACCTCATCCTCATTTCTCTCCACATCCAACTCATTTTTCTTCACCTCCACATCATTTCTCTCCACCCAAACCAAAATCTTCCATTAGAATGATGTCTTTACCCTCAATGTCTCCACATCCATCATCCCCCATAATTCCAGAGGTTAATCAATCTGTGGATCAACCTACCTACTCAACTTCCATCATTCCATACATTCTCCTTCTACAAACACAAACTTCTCCTCCATCACCACCACCATTAGTTCCAACCATAGAAGATAACACTCACACTTCCTTGTATTATATCTAGATTCCATCACGATACGAAAATCCCATGGATTCATTGATGGAATATATCAAAGTAGGAATATTTTGAATTGAGGAAATCCTACTAGAATGGGACTCCCCTATAAATCGTCCACCACAAAGTCCTCCACAAAGAAAAGTTGTTGATGATAATCCTTATTTTCTCCTTCATATATCTAATCCAATCAGGATGATAGAGTTAGAGTTTAGGATCAAGTCAGAAATCAACTTTGAAGTTGTTAGAATGTTTCTTTCTTAAAATATTCATCTATCTCATCAGGAATATCCATTTCCTGAACTTGAAACCCTAACCTTCTTCATAGGACCCTACTTCTTGTTGATCCTCCTTTCACTCCAAAGAATCACAAAATTCACATCCCTGATAAAGAGTCAATTCTTCAAAATTACTCTGAGAAACTCCTTCAAATGCTTCCAATATCAAAACCTCTAAGAAAAGAGTTTCCATCTCTATAACGTCCTCATAAATTCTTTATTCTCACCAAGGAAGAATTCACTTTCTACAATAATGTCAACCTAGAGGCCATTGTTGATAATTTACCCCTCCTATATCCTCAAATGGATGATTCTTCTCTCCAAGACAGAATAAGGCAAATACAATCTCCACCAGGGTGTCAACCTCTTCCACCACCTTCTTCACCTACTTCAAAAACCAAAACTCCCAGAAAACTACCTCCTTCCACTGCTAAAATCAAAAAACCACCTGCTATCCCAAAACCAAAACCAGCCCCAAAACCAAAATAAAAACCAATTCCCAAACCAAAACCATCACCTTCTTCATCTCATCCATCTACCTCAAAACCAAAAAAGAAGCCTAGAATTCCACCTCCCAAAGAGAATAAGAAGGCTTCTTTTGAGAGAATCGTTATGTACCATTAGGAGTATCATGCTCGGATGAATTCAAACACAAAAAATCTCTTGAAAGGGCTTTCTGCTGTCTTTCCTGAACTGCTGGATCCAACATTTTGAGAGAGAATTGATCTCATCTATGTTTATGATTGTGGAACCATTGCATACACACATGAACCTCCTGCGACAGTTCCAAAGAATTCATTTTCCATCCTCCTTCTCCACCAAAAAGGGCTAGAACATCCAAGTCTTCTCTCACCCCATCTTCTTCTGAACCCAAGCTACCTCTTTCACCTCTTCAAGATGTCTTTCTCAAGACCTACTAGAGAAAAGCCAAACCACCTAAATAGCTCTGCTACATTTTACATTTTTTCTCTGATGTAATTTCTTTTGTATTTTATCTAATGTATCTACATTATATCTGAAATTTTGAAAAGTTCAATATATAAATGCATTTTTTTCTTTCAAATGATTATATATAACTCTTGATGATTGTTTTCACCTTTTTGATTATGACAAAAAGGGGGAGAAAATATGATAAAATATAAACTAAAATGATATGTGCAAAGAATGAAAATTTTTGTTACATGAAATTCAACTAAAATAATGTGCATCAACTCAGGGGAAGCTGCACTAATTTAGTCAATTAAATTTTTTTGAAATATCTGCAAAATAAGTTGCTTTAAATTTATTGTTAGACAAGTTTTAAAAGGTATATCTTTCACTATTTTGTCATTATCAAAAAGGGGGAGAATGTTAAACCATGTTAACTAGCTTAATTTTGATGATGAACATTCTTAACCAAGTATGTTTTGATGATGAGCAAAGACATGAGTGAAATATTAAGGTACTAATAATTTATTTTTAAGAATGTTGCAAAAATATTAACTCATATTCAACTTGAGAATAACCTTTATGATGACAAAAGAAAGACACAAAGTAAATGCTCTTTCAAAATTAAGTATATAAATTTCACAAATAATTAAATAAAAAAATAAAAATTTTGAATTATTGAAGACATGCTTTAGAGCCAACATAAGCAACTTTGGAATTATTTAAATGTGTTTCAGAGCAAATTAGATTACTTCAAAGACTTCTCAATGAACTTCGGAGAAAACAGTTAATGCTTCAGAATTATCATAGCATGGCTCAGAGACATTCAGACAAGCTTCA
This sequence comes from Pouteria campechiana, assembly GCA_036873735.1. NCBI lineage: Eukaryota > Viridiplantae > Streptophyta > Magnoliopsida > Ericales > Sapotaceae > Pouteria > Pouteria campechiana. The sequence goes on from JAYJMB010018962.1 coordinate 6,424, forward strand.
GAGATCTAACAGCAAGCTTCAGAATAAATCAGTCAAGGCTTCAGACAAGTTTCTGAGTAAACACACAAGCTTTGGAGCAAATTGGAAAGCGTCAGAGTCTTCATAGGCACGCTTCAGAGTAAAATGAAAAGCTTTAGAATTATTACAATGCACTTCAAAGTCATTATAGAGAAGCTTCGGACAAGTTTCAAAGTGTCATAGCATACTTTGGACATGACAGTAAAGCTTCAGAGAAAAGTGCAAGATAAGCTTCAGAATCTTCATAGCATATTTTAGAGTTGTCACAAGCACACTTTGGAGTATTTTTCGAAGCTTTAGAAGTATTACAGTATACTTTGGAGATAATCAAGAAAGCTTTGGAACTATCGAGTATGCTTCAGAGTTATCATGGAAGTTTCAAAATTGTCGCAGTACACTTCAGAAACAACAAGACAAGCTTCAAAGTTAATCATCTACACTTAAAAGTAAATAGATATGCTTCGAAGATCTTAGAGTCAAGTTTCAGAGTAAATTCAAACAACCTTCGGAGTAAAAAGACCTGCTTCAGAGTCCACAAAGCCTCACTTCAGAGATAATAACTCAGCTTCAGAGATATTAAACAAAGCTTCAAATTACTTTTCTGAAAGCATTAAAAGTTCAAAAAATCTGAACTTCTCTCTACAAAGAACTGTTGTGACTAAGAAGGATTATAATCACTTTGGAGAATCTACAGAAAACAAATCAGATTATCCAAAATTAGTCAAGACACTATCTGTTCACTCGTCTCTATAGAGTATTTAAAGAACGAACTTCGGAGCACTTGATACGAAAGTGAATATTTGGAAAAGTCAACGACAAAGTTGTAGACTGATACCAAATTGCAACAAAGTCATACATTAGACAAAAGATAAGGTAAAGAAAAATATTTTTGAATGTTTGAATGTCTACCAAAATCAGCAACGGAAAAATCTCTATCAATCTATAAAAGAGAGATTCATAAGCAAAAGAGAATAACAATTGAATATCATTGAATATATACGAGAGATCAAAGGTGCTTAAGTTTTGAGCATTCAAAATCTTTCTTCAAAGTTTAACTCCAATGAATACAACTCTGTCAGAGTTCTCAAAGTCTAAATCTCTTCTTAATCAACGAGTTTGAATCTTTCACTCTTATTACTTATTCATTTACTTAAAGTTCTGAATTTATGTACAAGTCTACCTAAGTAAGAGGCATTAATCTGTACACTTCAATTTAGTCTTTAGCAATGTAAGTAGAGTGCTTGATGTTTATGTATTGAGATAAGTAAGTAGGAAACTTGTCGAAAGGGTATAAGTTCGTTGGTGAGCTTTGAAAACCAACAAGTTGTGAAAGTTTCTGGTTAGCTTGGAAAACCAGTAAGTTAGTTTGTGAGCTTATTGTAAAATCAATATGTATTCGATCAGGTTGATCAAGGTATTAGTGGAACCTAAGTTCAGCAAAGGAGTCTAACTCAAAGAAGTGGAATAGGAACCCAGGAAGGGACAAACCACTATAAAAATCTTGTGCTATGTATTGTGCAATCTGTTCACTTACTCATTTGGCACCATAAAAGATTGATTTGGCCAAAAGTTTTAAAAGCTCAATTAACTTCACCCCCTCTTGAGCTACCATTATTTTAAATCTTAAGAAGAATATTTGACTAAATTAAATGCAACCACTGGTGCTTATGTTGTTTAACTTTATTAATCTCTACAAATCTTAAGGCTGCTATTAGATTAAACCTTTAGCTTAGGTTTGGGGTTGTTTAGTGGTTAGGGTTAATTAGAATCTTGTTTTCTAATTAACTATGTTTAATGAGAGATAGGAAAAATAATTTCAATGTTGAATATTTAAAATATGAATTGATCTATAATTATTTCAATGATCAGTTATGAGATTCGGATGGTAGATGTTGACCTTAACCAAGGTTTTCTTCTCTGATAGATTTCTTTTATAACACTTTCTTCATTACATTCAAAACCCTCTTTCTTGTTCACTTTGCATTAAATTAAGCTAGATATGTTGAACCATGTTAACTAGCTTGATTTTGATGGCGAACATTCTTAACCAAGTATGTTTTGATGATGAGCAAAGACATAGTGAAACATTAAGGTACTAAAATTTGTTCTCAAGAATGTTCCAGAAATATTAACTCACACTCAAAGTGAAAATAACTTTTATGATGACAAAAGGAAGACACAAAGTACATGCTCTTTCAAAATTAAGTATATAAATTTCACATATACTTAATCAAGAAAACAGAAATTCTAAAGTATTGAAGACATGCTTTGGAGCTAACAAAAGCAACTTTGGAATCATTTCAACGTGTTTTAGAGCAAATTGGATTGCTTCAGAGACTTCTCAATGAACTTCGGAGTAAACAGTTAATGCTTCAAAATTGTCCTAGCATAGCTCGGAGACATTCAGGATAAGCTTCAGAGATCTAATAGCAAGCTTCAGAATAAATCAGTCAAGGCTTCGAACAAGTTTCTGAGTAAACACAACAAGCTTTGGAGTCTTCATAGGCATGCTTCAGAGTAAAATGAAAAGCTTTGGAATTGTTACAACGCACTTTAGAGTCATTACAGAGAAGCTTTGGACATGTTTCAAAGTGTTATAGCATACTTTAGACATGATTACAAAGCTTCAAAGAAAAGCGCAAGACAAGCTTCAGAATCTTCGCAGCGTATTTTGGAGTTGTCACAAGCATACTTCAGTGTGTTTTTCAAAGCTTCAAAAGTGTTACAACGTACTTCAGAAATAATCAAGAAAACTTTAGAATAGTCAAGTATGCTTCAAAGTTGTCATGGAAGTTTTGGAATTGTTACAGTACACTTTGGAAACAACAAGACAAGCTTCAAAATTAATCATCTACACTTTGGAGTAAACAGATATGCTTTGGAGATCTTAGAGTCACATTTTGGAGTAAATTCAAACAAGCTTTAGAGTACAATGACCTACTTCAGAGTCCACAAAGCCTCACTTCAAAGATAATAACCCAGCTTTGGAGATGTTAAACAAAGCTTTGGATAAATTTTCTGAAAGTATTAAAAGTTTAGAAAATCCAAACTTCTCTCTGCAATGAACTGTCGCAACTAAGAAGGATTATAATCACTTTAGAGAATCTAAAGAAAATAAATTAGATTATCCAAAATCAGTCAAGACACTATCTGTTCACTCGTCTCTTCAGAGTATCTGAAGAACCAACTTCAGAGGACTTGATACGAAAGTGAATGTTTGGAAAAGTCAATGACAAGTTGTAGACTGAAACCAGATTGCAATAAAGTCAGACATCAGACAAAAGATAAGGTAAAGAAAAATATTTTTGAATATTTGAATGTCTGCCAAAATTAGCAATGAAAAAATCTCTATCAATTTATAAGAGAGATTCAGAAGCAAAAGAGAATAACAATTGAATATCATTGAATATATACGAGAGATCAAAGGTGCTTAAGTTTTGAGCATTCAAAATCTTTCTTCAAAGTTTAACTCCAATGAATACAACTCTGTCAGAGTTCTCAAAGTCTAAATCTCTTCTCAATCAATGAGTTTGAATCTTTCACTCTTATTACTTATTCATTTACTTAAGGTTCTGAATTTATGTACAAGTCTACCTAAGTAAGAGACATTAATCTGTACACTTCAATTTAGTCTTTAGCAATGTAAGTAGAGTGCTTGATGTTTATGTATTGGGATAAGTAAGTAAGAAACTTGCCGAAAGGGTATAAGTTCGTTGGTGAGCTTTGAAAACCAATAAGTTGTGAAAGTTTCTGGTTAGCTTGGAAAACCAGTAAGTTAGTTTGTGAGCTTATTGTAAAATCAATATGTATTCGATCAGGTTGATCAAGGTATTAGTGCAACCTGAGTTCAGTAGAGTTGACTGACTCAGAGAAGTGAAGCAGGAACCCAGGAATGGCCAAACCACTATAAAAATCTTGTGCTGTGTATTGTGCAATTTATTTCACTCATTCATTCAGCACCATAAAAGATTGATTTGGACAAAAGTTTTAAAAGCTCAATTCACCCCCCCCCCCCCTTGAGCTACCATTGTATAAGGGACAAACAAGATACTCCTTGTGGGTTCGACCCTTATTCACACTACTATAGGTAATTTAATTGGATTAAAGTTTTAAATTTGGTTGCCTACGATAGCACACCACATGCATTCTATTATTTCTATTGTTCACTTTACATCACACCACACAAGTACGAAAAGAGGAAAATGATCCAGCAGGGGTTAAGCAATGAATTTTTATTTACCCAATTCGCCCCTCCCCTCTTAGGGTTAAGCTATCCTATGGGAATCTACAAAAGAAACTTCACAACATCTAAAGTTAACTTCAGAGGTTTTGAAAAATATAAATGTTGGTAAGGGTTAAGAATGTCAGAAGGGAAGAATGTGCGCAGCAATGGTAACTGATGAGCACCCAACCTTCAGAGTCTCTGAAGCAGCATAATGTGGTAGAAAACCTAATGATCAAAAACTTACCAAAAGAAGGTGTAATGGCTAGGAAAGTTTTTAAACTTATAAATAGAGGTTTCAATGAAGAAGTAGAAGACTCCTGAGTGCATTTAACAAAATTTAACCTTAAGATACTCAAGTGTCTAATGTGCATTCACTCTAACAAGCTTCAACAAATAGAGAGTTTCAAAGCTGCATCATTACCATTTCAGAGGAGAATAAAGGCATAGTGAGGTTCATTATATATCTTATATTTGAGCTTTAATCTGGGTATACATAGGCCTAGTTAAAGGCAGTTTATTATACACTTATAATTATTATATTTTATTTTTGGTTAGTTCTAAAAACCAGGGGGAGTTACTGGTAACCTCTGGAAACCAATTTGTAAGAGTTGTTAGTGAGCTCGAGGAAAATCAGATTATAAGAGTTCTTGATTAGCTCAGGAAAACCAAGGAAGGAGTGATTCTACATGGTTTAGTGGAACATAAGGTTGAGAAAATCTTAGAGAGTGGTGTAGGTGCCAAGGGGGCATGAGCCACTATAATCCTCATATTTTTATTGTCTATGTGCTTGTGTACTTCCACTACATTCGATTCTTCGCACTTGTACATCCCATTTATTTTCCTCATTATACTTGGATTCGTGCTTTGGCATACAACTTGCATATCGTAGTAGGGTTGGACCCAACAACAAGAGAGCAGTAATATTAGTTAGCTGTTAAAAATTTTGTTACTTCAAGTGATCCCATGCTACATTCACATCTATTTTTGTTGAAACCACAAGTAAAGATCATTAGTTCTATAAATAGAACAATCGAATGAGGAAATATTTATTTTTGTTTAACTATAGAGTAGAAACCATAAGGTGAACTCACTTTTCTTTAAACAAGCATCATTTGGAGAATGAAAATAAAAATGAACCATGATGCAAATTCTTCACCATCTAAACCTAAACATCCACCATTGGATTTTCATTTTTTTTCCCTTTCCTTCCAATTGTAGGCAATGATCCATTATCAATTCCAAACCACTATCTGACAAGGTCACATAATGGAGGATACATTGCAGCAAATCCATTACCATGTTCTCCACTACATGAATAATTTAATTCGTTTGAAGGAATTCCCTCTTGTGTGGCATTATAGTAGGAAAAATTACATTTTTTTGTTGCATTGAAACATCACACAATGACTTTGATGATATTTTTAAGAAATTCAAACTAGATGCAACATAAAATAACTAATCAAAGGAAAAAAATTACCTTTCTTTTTCATGATATTTAGGACTCTATATGCCTCAACTGTTATGTCGGACAACTAAAAACTAGGGAAAGTCCCTGTAATAAGACAAAAGAGAAATAAAAAATGGAATAAAAGATTTATGTTGTTGGAATGAATCAAACATTTTCCATTTTATTGATGTCCTTAATCAATTACACTTGTATATGAGTACATCAAAAAATTGCATATTCATATCCCAAACCACAAGTGGTCTTAATAACATCTTCATAATGAAAGAAAATTCTTGATTAAAAGAAAAAGTATAATGCATTTAGAGACCCAAAAATAAAATGTACTCTCTTTTAAATAAATATGTGTTATCTTTGGGGTCACCGAGCACATTGCGATGGCTTGAAATTTGGTGGATCACCTCAAGCCAATGGGCAAAGAGGATAACACGACTCTAGACTAGATTACTAAATTCTAGGTCAACCTAAAGAATGAGTGTTTTGATCTAATTGGTATATTCTAGATGGAATCAAGACCAAGTAACCTCTTTTGTTTTAGACCTGAAAGAGACCAAGAAGAACAAATGATTTCTGACCTAATTTTCATATCCTGGAAGGACTCAAGATCGAGTAACCTCTATTGTGTTTAGACCTAAAAGAGACCACAAAGAAAACAAATAACCTTAGTTTAGCTCAGCTTTCTCACACTTCCCATAAGAAGCTTAGGAAGAGTTAGCTAGGTAGATTGGGTTTTGCTCGACTCTCTCAATTACCCAAGAGAAACTTAGGAAGAGTGAAATAGCTCAGCTCTCTCAATTGCCCATGAGAAGTTTAGAAAAAGTGGGATAGCTCAGCTCTCTCAATTACCTATGAGAAGCGTAGGAAGAGTGGGACCAAATAAACTGGGTTTAGCTAATTTGTAGTGATTTTGCGAAGGTTTGACTTGGTGGGTCATGATTCAATGACTTAGTGAGTCATGCCTCAGTAACTCGATCCTAGACTTAGGATGTTGAGTGATTGATGAGTGGTATTTGCTAAGGTTTGACTTTGTGAGTTATAACTTAATGATTTGGTCCTAGACTTAGGTTATTAAGTGATTAAATGAGTGGTATTTTTCAATATCCTATGGCAAACTAAAAGTGGACAATCTCTACTTTTAGCTTGTGAGAAACTATAGAGATAGGTTACATAGATTAAGCCTAATTATACTTTAAGTTAATTAAGCCTAATCATGATCACTACTAGCGCTTATTCTTAAATTTTTATTTAGATAATGTAAAATGATAAGTGGGGCCCATGCCATCATCTCCATAATCTGTGGGCCCTACTTCCACATAGGGCTCACTTCGATTTCAACTCCACCAATGAGTTCCTCTATGTGGGCAATTTGGTCTCATGATCAAGAGAATAATAAATTTAGGGAGTTCATAAAAAATGATATCTTCTCCATTTTTACTCAAGTCAAAAAGTCCACCATTAATTGAAGCTCCTCTTGCAAAATGCATAGAACCCATTAATATACTTCATAATTTTATTATTTTTATTAATGTTTGTAGAAATATAAAACCCAAAAAGAAGGATTTTAAGATAGTTCACTACTTCTTGTTCAAACTCCCACAGAGCTCTAATAGTTGCCAAGCCCACTACATCACAAGTAGAAGAAACTATTGTGCCCAAAGTTTAATCAGATGGCCATGGCAGCTGTTTTAGAACAGTGAGGCACTTGTCTCAAAGTGAAAGAAGATTAAGAAGATAAGTTTTAAGTTCCTTCACTGTTGTAAAAGGAGAAGAAGCTCTAAAGAGAAAGAAGAAAAACATTTGTCTCCAAAGAAAAAGAAGAAAACACTAGAGTAGAGTCTATCCCCAAAGAATATCTCGATAGAGTCTGGTCCTAAAGAAGATGAAGATGAAGATGATACCCTCTCAACGAAGAAAATACCATGCCCAGCATCTCAAAAATTGGCCCTTTTATAGCCATCATCAACTCCTGGCATGGTGGAGCCTAGTATGGCAGAGCATTGCTGACCTAGTGGAGCCTCTTTGGTGGCACGACAGAGTGTTGGTGGCGTGGTGGAGCCTAGCATAGCGGAGCGCTTCTGGCATAGTGGAACCTAGCACTACAGAGCACCTTGGTGTGGTAGAGATTTAATGGTGCAGTGGAACACCTCCCTGATATGGTAGAGCACCTCTTGGCATGATGGAGCCTTAATGGCGTGATAGAGTACCTCTTGGAATGGTGGAGCCTTGGTGGCGTGGTAAAGTACTTCTTAACATGGTGGAACCTTGATGATGTGATAGAGCACCTCTTAGAATAATGGAACTTTGATGGCGTGATAGAGCATCTCTTGGCATAATGGGGCCTTAAATAATATGGTAAAGTAACTCTTTGCATGGTGGAGCACTCTCTTGGCATATCAGAGCACTCCTTTGGTATGGTAAAGCCTAAGTGGCGTGATAGGATTTTGGTTCTATCATACCACTAAATTTAAGCAAAGTATTTTGGGCAAATTAATTACATTTTGAATTTAAATGATCCAATCAATATTGTTTGGATGGTACATAAAAAAATATTAACTAAGTGTACCTCACTTGTACCTCATTAAACAACACATTGAATGGTTGTTACTTATATTAACCCAGTCCTGGTGTAATCTTAACTTCCCATTATGACTGAAATGACGAATGCCTCATCTCTTGCTTTCATTAAAGTCTTCATTCGAGAACAAAAGTTCTCCTTTACTTCATGGCTTCTTCCTTTCAAAATGGTTAGCATGATTGCTGGAACTTTTTTGGCCTGGAGTTGTTGCCATATTGCCAGTAATCATGAAAATTTCCGCCTGGCGTAATACTCTGTTTGCATGCCTCTATGCAGGAAATATAGATCTAGCGTCTTGCTTATTTCTTTGAACAATTCTACCTTTATCTCGAGGGGAGCGGGACATCTCCTCAAGTTCTCAGCCTCGATTTTTTAAACTGAAATTATTCAAATGCCCCTCATCCATGAATCTTCTATCAAATCTTTGAGCTTTCATTTTCTCAAGCCATCAAAAGTAACTACATTCTAGAATTTCTATTAAGATATGCTCCTTGGATGTACTCAATAGGAGTATAACCTGAATATTTCGTGAATACCGTCAGCTGCAATAACTTATCGGATGTTCAGCAGCTATTTTTCTCTTAATGCGATTCTGTTCCTTAGCGTCAATATAGTGATTGGTTTGCTGCATGAAATCCTCCAACGAGAATGGTGATTGGTTTCATGTGGAAGGGACCAGGTTTTACTCTACCCATCACAGCTAATAAAGCTGTGTCAGGTGCAAGCCCTTGTACTCTTAGAGACTCCTTATTGAAGGAGTTATTTCTGTGGGCTGACGGCTGACCAATTAACGGAAGATACCCCAAACGAGTAAGAGAATAAAAATTGGAGCATGCATTTTCCCTGTTTTTGGCCATTTACTTCCAATAATCCTGCATTGGTTGGTTTTGAATTGCATCCCATTTTTAACCATCCAATTAGTTGCATTATTAATCTTTGGATCAGTGATCTGTAAATGCTATTCCAGCTCTCCCATCGTGACATGGGCCCCATGATCTGTTATGCCCCAATCGAGTGGCACGTGTACAATCGAGAGATCCCATAACCTTCTTGAAAAGGATGGTGAACTAGCATCTTCTTCTCCGAGATTGATTTTTCCAGCTTTTGCTCTTTTTCCTGTTTTCTGAAAACCACCACCCGCCTGCGGACCGCTACAAGACTTCTGTTTCCTTTCTTTTCGGATCGAGGCAGGAAACAGCAAAATCCCAATCGCCAGCCCAAACAGCCAAACAACTCAAAAGTCCCATTAAGACAAAACAAAAATCCAACCTCTCTCTCTCTTCCTACCTCTCCCTTGACCTCCACCGCCCAAGAAATGAAAATGCTGGAAAACCCAATTCCAAATCCCACCCATTTCTAATCATCTTCCCAAAGCTCCAATCTTTCCCAAATCCCGAACAATCCCATCCGATCCCATTCTCACATGAATCAAGATTCTAATGTCCTCCAAGAATCACCACCACCCGAAGCCGTGCTCCCACCTGGCCTCCTACCGCACAGCCAACGCGCCTCACCCATTCCGAACCCTACAACCCTGCATCGAAGTGAAGCCCCCCGGCCGCTCCTCCCTCCGCCGTGACCCATCGGAAATCCCCAACTGCTCCGTCTGCAGTTCCACCTCCTCCCGCCTCTACGCCTGCCTCGCTTGCGCCACCGTCTCCTGCAGGGCAGCTTCGCCGCCCCACCACGCGGCCTCCCACTCCTCCTCCTACCCGCCAGGCCACGAGATTGCCATCGACATTAGCCGCGCCGAGCTTTTCTGCTGCACCTGCGGCGATCAGGTCTACGACCGCGACTTCGACGCCATTGTCGTTCTTGCCCAGACTGCCGCCGCCTACGGGCCGCAGCGGACCTCCCCGCCGGAGAACCTCCGGAAGAGGCGGAGGGTGGATTACCGGCCGTGGGTTCCTGATTCAAACGAGCAGGCATTGATCACCCGGCAATCGAGCGTATTGCCGGGGGATTCGTGGCCGCAGGGCCTGCGGGGATTGAACAATCTTGGGAACACCTGTTTTATGAACTCAGTTCTTCAGGCGCTGCTGCATACGCCGCCGCTGCGGAACTACTTTCTCAGCGACCGGCACAACCGGTACGTCTGCCATCAGAGGAATGCGAAGAAAGGTGGTGGTAGCGATGGCAAGAACTCGCCACGGTTGTGTTTGGCATGTGATCTGGATGTGATTTACTCTGCTTTCTTCTCTGGTGATCGGAAACCATACAGTCCTGCGAGATTTCTGTACAGGTGGGTTCTTTTTGTTTGCCTTTTTTATCTTCTCAAAGCTTTGGATTGTGTCAGAAGTTTTGGGGATTTCAAATTTTTGGTTGCCAATATCTGCAGCGGATTTTGTGAGGAAGGCCCTGCATGGACATCCGTGAATTTGAAACCAATCATCTTCTCTGTGTGGCACATTGTGTAATCCTCACCATGACCAACTATCATGTGGGGTCAAGTGTGTATGGTTTAAATTTCAAGTGGAAATTCATGTGGAAATGAATCAGCAGAATGCAGATCATTCATTGCTTCTATGGCATGAAATGAATTTGCAAGAAAGGCACAGTCTTTCATAGTTTGCATTCGGTTTAGTAGAAGAATCTTATGAATATCTATGGAAAGTTAACATTGGTAAGAATGTCAGTGAATCACAAGAAATGCCGGTTCAATCATTGTTGGTTTTGTTGCATTGGAGCTCCATGAATTTTCAAATCTTGAAAGTCCTGACCTATTGGTTGGTTCTGAGACTCAGAAATCCATTCTGTTGAGACCTTGATGATGCCTGGTGGGTGGATTGTGCACGGAGTTTTCTGAACAAACTTCATTTGTTTAGAGAATAAGTCAGTTGTTGGAACCAACATTGCTGCACAGACTGCATTCAACCATTTTATATAGGAAAACTCTAAATTTGTCCTGGAAGAATTCACTAGTTCTGTGATGTGACTAACACAAAAATGATCTACTCTAGGAGTTCATTTCAAGGATTTGTATTCTGCTGATCTATTCATTAAGTGCTCATCGCTGTCTTTCTGTAATTGTCAGCCTATAATGAAACTTTTGTTGGAATTTTATTGCAGAAAATATACTTGAAAATTGCAATGATTTTACACATGAAGTAAACTGGCTTATGTATGAAAATTATAAGGATGCAATGAAGATTTTAAAAAAACATATATTTTTTAATTCACAGCCAAAGAGAAGGATAAATGAGGAGATGAGTAAAAGGGAGAATTGCTAGAGGCCTGTTCTGCTCTCCAGACAAAATATGCCATAAAATATTGGAATTTTTCATGTTCATGGAATGTGAACCATAAAATGGCAGCCATGTTCTTTGTGCTTGGTCCTAGATACGTACCAATGGCTTGAGGATGTTCGGGCCTCAGGGATGCTGCCTTTCTCTTTGTTGTAGTGAGGAGCATTATGCTGTTTTCTCTTCCAATGATATGACACATCAAAATGAGCATTTCTTGAAAAGGCGTTGTGCAGTTAGAAGATTAATTGCTAGAATATGTCTTGAAACTGGCTAGGTTGTACCATGAAAATCCTATATTGACTGCAAACATATTTTTTTTATTATAATGTGTCATAGCATTTTCTTAATTTTCATTGTGTTACATGGAAAAATTGTAATTTGTAAACACCTGTAAGTCGCATTTAGGATATTTGTTGGATTTGTGAGCATAAGATCCAGTTAATAATCATATTCATTTTACATCTTTCTTCACTAGGGAAGTCCTATTCTTGGCCCACTTTTTCTTTATCACGTGCGACCTTTTCTTCTTGACGAGTGCATATGGTGCTTTTAACCATCTATTTGCTGCAAGAAAACTTGAAATTGGTGCTCTCAATTTTCTCAAAGGATCAGGCAGGTGGGCTCTACTTTTGGATCATGTAATTCTATGACATGAGACAGCTTAGTTTGATCCTTGGAAGTTGGCTTTATTGCAGCTGGTGGCAGCATGCAGCAAATCTTGCAAGTTATGAGCAACAGGATGCACATGAATTTTTTATATCCATACTTGATGGAATTCACGAAAGGGTGGAGCGAGATCAGCGCAAAGGTCATCAAGGTAATTATTTTTGTTGTTGATCTTTATGTTTAATACTTCTTTGTTTTCCTTTCTGAAGCTCTCCATTGCTTAGTGGGTTTTCTTATTTTTAAAGTTTTTTACATCATAGTATTGCCCTCTCTTTTGGAGTGTGTAACCAAACAACAAATTTACCAGTCCCAGGATATATGATTTCGGCATGCAATTGAGCAGCAGTTCCATCAGTTGTGGGATTAACTACTCCAAGGATTCAGTGCTCTCCTACAGGACTAACGGCTCTCACAATCCAAGTAGTCTGCAGAGTCTTCTTAGCAAAGATGTTTTTGCCAAAAGAAAGGAAAAAGAAAAGAAAAGTAAAAGAAAAGGAAACTAATAAGAAAAGAGAGAGAGGAGATGAGACAGACATTAAAAAGAAAAAGAAAAAAGAAAGAAATGAAGAAATGAAGACAGAAGAAGAGAAGAAAAGAAGTAAATAGGAGAGAGAGATTGTACAATGGTCAGCAGTGGATGATCAAAAAAATTTATCATGATTTAAGCCTTAAGCAACTTTAGCGAGATTCAGTTTACAGTTGTCATTCTGATTGATCATGGACTGTCATGGGAAAAGAGAAGGAAAGAAAAAGAAAAAACTGTTGTTTATACTGGTGTTAGTTTCTGATATATGAAAATTTTCTTGAGTGTCAATCTGTAAATTATCCTTCCTGGTTATTGCTGAGTTTATATTTGAATAATGCTAGCAGTATGTTTTTTTTTTAAATAACTTTTCTGGTGCCAGCTTTTTTTGACAAGCACATTTCATTGGCAGAGCAGGCAGTGGAGACTGTTGTATTGCTCATAGAGTCTTCTCTGGTATCTTGAGATCTGATGTCACTTGCACCATCTGTGGTTTCACATCAACTACATATGACCCCTGTATAGACATCTCATTGGACTTGGAACCAAACCAGGGGACTGCAAGGGCTGCTAACACCAGGTCTCATTCTTGCAATGGAGAGACAGAGTCTGTCATGTCAGGCCAAGGCTGCGGAATATCTACCCTTGTGGGATGCTTGGACCATTTTACAAGGCCTGAAAAGTTAGGATCAGACCAGAAACTCTTCTGTGAACACTGTAAAGTGAGGCAAGAGTCTCTGAAACAAATGTCCATTAGAAAGCTTCCACTTGTTTCTTGTTTTCATATCAAACGGTTTGAGCATTCATCAACTAGAAAAATGTCAAGGAAGGTGGATCGCTATCTGCAGTTCCCATTTGCCTTGGACATGACACCTTACCTGTCATCCTCAATCTTGCAGAGGAGATTTGGCAACCGGATTTTTCCTTTTGACGATGATGAGCCTGATTCAGCAACTGGGCTGTCTTCACAGTTTGAGCTGTTTGCAGTGGTTACCCACACTGGCAAGCTAGATGCAGGCCACTATGTAACCTATCTACGGCTAAACAATCAATGGTATAAATGTGATGATGCGTGGATCACCCAAGTTAGTGAAAATATTGTGAGGGCAGCTCAAGGATACATGATTTTCTATGTACAGAAGATTCTTTCTTACAAAGCAAGCGAAAAAATTGTTGCTTCATGATATTTTGACTGAAGCGTGATGGGTAAAATGCTCTTTCTGAAGAGTCAGATTTTCCAATGACCACTCATGATTCAATCACATTGTGTTAAAGAAGCTCATGGTAAATTTTGTAGCAGCAGAACCAGTTTGTATTGGTTTCTGCTATCTCACATTAACTTTGTATTGGTTGAGTTTTATTGATGGCATTGCAATTAGCTCTTTGAGGTCCATATTGTTGAGCACTTCATAATATTTAGAGGGTAGAAGGTACCTAAATTATTGATGCAGTCCTTCAGCAGTCTAAGGAAATTGACAAAGGTATGGTTTCTATTGAGTGGTTTGCTTCAATTATTCGTCTGCACATTTAAGGCTAATTGGCTAATTCCTTTCCCCCTGATTACCAGAAAGCTGCAATAGTTTGAAGTGAAATTTAGGACAACTTATTTATGATTGATTTTCTTCTCCCCATCCATTTGCTATGCTATGTTTTCCAGTCGTGAACATATGGAGTAAATTGGCACATCCAACTCCTTTTCTATCGAGTTGCTGCTGTTTTGGTGGTATGCGAATCACATTACAAAGTTTTCTGATTCGGGTGCAATGAAAGATTCTGTTCTGGCTGCAAGGAGGTTTCTTTTAGTATTACCTCATGAACTGCATCTTGATGGTCGATGGTGGGTGTCTATCTGCAACAAAATGTAAGCTTAGGTGAAAAGAAAGATGACACCAAAAAAGTTCATCTAATCCAATGGGTACTTTTCTAGGCAACTACCTTACACAACTCATGCAACCAAACCTGTGGCTGGAAAACATGAAAGTGAATCGAGGTTCCACTGTCTGGTTCCTTTATGATAATAGATGGATAACAGCCTCCTGTCTGAAATTTATGGAGATTGATTACTTGGCTGCAAATTCGTTGAATGATTATGATGGATTGTGTATAAAAGATGAAAGAAATTGTCAACGCCATCTCAAACCAGTTTCTGCTCGTTGTTGTTTATGATGTTTTATGGGATATGGTAATGTCAGCTTCTCGTTATTTCAAGGTCTAACCACTTATATGTGGTAACCAAATTGTGGTCATGATCGAGGGAGCTATGCTGTGCTTAAGGAGATTTGAGTAATTGGCTGCTAAATGTTTGAATGGTTATGATAGATTGTGTGTAGGAGATTGAAGAAATTGGCAAAGCAACCTTAAACCGGTGGCTGCTTCTTGTTTACAATGTTTTATGTGATATGTTAATGCCAGCTGCTGATTATTTTGAGGTCTAACCAACTCGTTTATGGTTCCAACTTGTGTTCATGATTGAGGGATTAACTAATCTTAGCGATGGTAAAATAGAAGGCATTTATAACTTTTGGGTGTATCGTTGACTTTCTAGCACGTTAATAACATTTGGCTTGGGCAAGCGGAATGTTAAGTGCATGCATGCATGGCGCTTCTGGCGCTTCTGGGGATGAGCTTCGTGCGAGCTGCTTGTTGTTCTTCGGGATTGAGGGTGCAGGTAATGTTGATCTTGGACAAGCTTGGAGTGAACTGTCCGTGTTGTTCATCAGTGATTGAGGGTGCAGATAAATTTTGGTCTTGGACGAGCTTCAAGTGATGCATGTTGTTCATCAGAGCTTGACAATGCAAAGAATGTTGATCTTGGACGGCCATAGTCCTTGAATTCATTCAAGATATTTGTTGAGAAGGTGGAAAAAGTAATGTTGGCGGGGTCTACTGGGTGATGGTGACTTGAGATACTTTGGCAGTGCAATGGGAACTATGAGAATGAGCAGACCTGGTTTGTCTGGAGTCTATACGCGAAACGTTTATGCTGACTGATTGTCGTACAAGAGAGGGAGGCAGGTAGGTAGGTAGGCCGGCTGGCTTACTGTTTATGGTACTGATATATGTATAATGTGGCTGGAGGGAGTTGGGTAGGCTGGGTTGCTGATTATCGCATTAATACATGTATAACGTGGCTCGATGAAGGTTGGTAGGTAGGTCGGTAGGCTGGCTTATCTCTGTAAATATGTAAATAGCACTGACATATAAAAACTGGGGAAACATGCATCTTGTGCTGAGGTGGGGAGTGGGGAAATTGCCCAAGAGCCTCTCCTCTTTTGTGAAAATGTGACGTTATCGGCCGTAGCCGTACTTGCCTCAATCGTGCAATTGCTATGCTACAGCTGCGTCATCATTCATTCCATCTCGGTAGGTAGGTACGTAGGTAATGTTGATGATTGGGCCTCCGCTTTTGCACTCGGCGGTGCCATTTCGTGATGTGTTCGGCAAGCCTACCATTTGACCTGGAATAAAAAGCACATACCAAGGTCTACTCCAGCCCTAAACACATGGGCCACACCCTTGCCATAGGCCCATAACGTGGCTGCTCTGCCTAATTTGCCTGTTTCTCCACTTTCTTTTTATTTATTTATTTCTTTTCTTTTTAAACTGCTCTAGCTCTAAACAACCCCAACACACCCAACTGCCTTCCACAAGCACCACAATTAGGGCAAATGGCCTGTTTATCAGGGCGTATCAAACATAAAGGCCATCCACAGGGATCAATACACTAAAACAAACAAATGTCAGTGACTAGCCTGCCAATGGTAAAAAAAAAAAAAATCACATCACCAGGATGCAGTCTCTTAGTGGCTTAGGACACTTTGATTTGCTGGCTTCTATTCAGTTAACGGCAAGTCAATAGGTTGAAATATCAGAATTTCATATCTACATCACATGTACAGTTCACAATGTAGTGCACAGAGCAAGCTCATACAGAGGGCAAAGTGCTGTAACAAATGACAATTTATTGTTTTTTGGGCGCTCTCGAGAGACCAAGGGGAACAAACCTCCTTGGTTCCCCCCACAAAATCACATTCACTGAAAGATTACACTTTTTCCAAAGAATACAACACATGGAAAGGAGTCATTGCAGACTCACTTGTCACCTCAAATAGATGAGGAAAAAATGCCCAAAAGAAAGAATCATGAATCATTGAGGTTTTTTTTTTTTTCTTTTTTTTGACAGTGCTACAATCCCAACTTTTTTGAAAACCAATCTGCACAGTTGGCAATTACAAAACCAGCAAAGACCTACATGATGAAGAATAACACAGGTGAATGGAAAGACCAATAATTTCACATTCCCATTGGCAGTTAGAACTTAATAGAGATAGCACAGGTACAAGTGAAACTTAATAAGGATAGCACAACCTACAAGAGAGGATATAGATAATGATGATGAATTAGTGCTTTGGGCAAGCTGAGCCAAACAGCTTCTTAGTCAGGTTAATGCCTAAAAACAAGTACCATATAAATGATACATCTGAGCCGACATAAGTAGCATTGCTGGATGAAAATTGAGAAATATCCTTAAGTAAAAATATCGAGTCAGTTATGAGAAATATGTGAAGCCAATCAGCTTTAAGTTTAGGCCTTTTAGTTACTGAAGCAGACTTTAGCCACAGACATGAATGCCTTTGTGTCAGACATTGAAATTCATGACCTTGTTTAACTTCATGCAAATTATACATGCGGGTGGTGCTGCAGATGATAGCAATGCACATGATGCTCAGGTTGGAGTGCTGAAGAGTCTTAATGGCCACAATAGATAGATACTAGAGGTGTTTTTTGACATGAAAATCATGGATGAAGGGATCAGCCTATAGTGAAGGTGTACATGCACATGTATCATCATGACAAGCATATGTACATGTATCTATTCTTCCATGCACTCAGATATGCAAATATGCATGACAAAAATGCATTAATGGTTTTGCAGCAGGGAATTTTACCTGAGCCGAGCCAAGCATGTAAACTGCTGAATAGTGGCGCCCATGTATCATCATGTCAGCAACCATAGAGACTGGTATGGTGAGGGACATGCCTAAGGTAGCCACCAAGGGAGTCGTCCAAACAACACACAATGCCCTGCAGGAGGATAGAAGCTAAGAAAATTGAACATATACAAATCTTGATGCAGTTACTGTTCATCACATACCAGATGTAATCTGAGAGGACACTTCCAACGAAACCGTTTGCAAGCACTTCTTCATCCATTTTAATTGAATGCGGGATTGTGAACTTTGGTTCAATTCCCAATGCAGTTAAGGGCCACACTGAAGGGCAACAAAAAATAATACAAGTTAGAGAGACGCAGCTGGCTATCACATGGCTAGTCACATACTAGACCACTCATGATCAAACAGAAAAGGAAAAGAGAGAGAAAAATAACTCATAACAATGAACACTAGGAACCAAAATATACAAATGCTCTTTACATAGTTCATAAAAATTCAATCATTTACTTGCATATTTACAAATAAAAATACAGCATCACATTAAATATAGCATATGCAATCTCATTAAAAAGGGAAGCCTGTTTGGCTTTGGGGATTTGTTTTTCTCGTTTGATTCTAAGAACCAATCTTGTTCAGATCTGGTAATGCCCGCCTGATTTTCTAGTGACAATTGTCATTCTGATACTGTCTAGCCTACTACCATGTCCTTGTCAAGACTATAATGCAACCTTCTCCAATCCGACTGGAGAGGAGGCCACATTTTTCCAGCACATCTCTTGGTATTCTTAGGTTTCTGCCAGGATCTGTTGTCACAAGTCATACCATATCAACTTTTTCAGGAAATGTATCTTTGGGCATCTAGGCATTGTTTATTTACTATCAATAGTCATTACCCATTACAGCTACTAAAGGACAACTCGAATCTAAAATTTTGTCATTGTAGAGCACTATAGTGGCAATACGAGCTAGGTGGAGGAAATGAAGATGCACCAACT
This sequence comes from Pouteria campechiana, assembly GCA_036873735.1. Taxonomy (NCBI): domain Eukaryota; kingdom Viridiplantae; phylum Streptophyta; class Magnoliopsida; order Ericales; family Sapotaceae; genus Pouteria; species Pouteria campechiana. The sequence continues at coordinate 25,091 of JAYJMB010018962.1, forward strand.
GAATTTTCACATGATCGAGGGATTAAGTGGTAACAAGAAAAGGAGATTCCAGTTTCTTCACAAAACATCATGCTTTTAAATTAACATGTCTGAAGGTTAACAAAAAGCTTTCATACTATCAGATGGAATTGGCGACAATCATGGGAAATTGAGATCTTTTAGTGATCTGTTTATCTAAGGAATCAATCAAGGAAACAAGTGATGCCCTTCAACCAGATGAATTCCAAATAAAAAGGAATAAGAGGACTGGAAAACTGAATCAGAGATGTGGCAGAGAGTATCCACCCAAGGAGAAAATGGCAAATCATTATAACAATTCAAAAAGTGAAAAGCATGAAATAGCATGAGCTGCATGACATAGAGGTAGTTAAGTATTCTTGATAACAAGTGATAATGGCAGGATCAAGGGAGATATGTACAACTTCAACAATTAAATGAATCGTGACCGACTTGTGATGAAAGTACCTTGAAGCTGAGGTGTACACAACTCATTAAAAAAGTTCCAATATAGACAATAAACATGTAAAGCTATGTTTAAGTTTACCTTGATTAGTTTGCATGAATGTGGTTAACAACTAAGATCACTTTTTAGACCTTAAATTAGACAGTTATAGGGGCTTACCAAGCCACCAGAGGGCAACAAGCGTGAATAATCCAATATATCCAAACAACTTCTGCACATCTATCTTCTCTCCTCCCTCTCCACAGAACTTTTTAAGAAGCACTGAGAATGAAGAAAAGTTTTAGCAACAACATTAAGACGACAGTCAATCCTTGAAATATTTATTTAAATAGCATTTGGATGGACCAACAAAATTGACTGCAGTACCGACGTGGTAAATGCAAATTCCTTTAATAGCACTCATAACAACAGTCTAGGCTCCAAAAGCCACATGGTTATCTCAAGTTGGACTCAATCACTTAAAAGAAAATTAACTGCAACTAGAGGCTATCATGAATGCTAGGAAAGGAGTAAAACTCATTTGGCATTTCCTCTTGACTACAAAAAAAGGCCAGCAATTCCAACTATTCAATTCAATTGAGCACCTCCCTTAATTAGTTGAAGTCAGTGAGGCAAAAGATGTGGTACAAGAGGGAAGAAATCGCACCAGTAAATAGACCATATGACATTGCAGAGAGAAGACCAAATAGATCTCCTACAAGGGAACGCTTTCCTCTGCACAAAATTTCAAGTTGTAACAATCATAAGTGAAAGGACAGAGAAATTAGAGGTTCATAAATCAGATGTCCTCTTGGAATATGAATGGCATATCAGAGCCATAAATTAAATGGGATGACCACATCAACTCCAAGGGTAGTGAACGCATCAAATCACACATGAAAAGTAGAGATACTCTGTGCAACTTCAGAGAAGTGCAACAATGTTCAAATTTACATTTGTCATGAACCATTTATGGGCTCACCGAATTTTCAGGCCAACTTGGCATCTGTGCATGAAAAAGGTCTTTGTGCGCTAGCAACCTCAGTAAAGGGAGTATATACATTGCCTTTCAAATTATGCAGTGCCAATATAAAATTACATTAGCCTTTTAGAATTTAGCTGCGAAATTGGACTGCTTTTGAACATAGTGAAATGGATTATGGGATAAAAATCAACTGAGATCATGTAACGAAAAAAATACCCATCAGAATTTATCTGCGACTCATCATTGGCCCAAGTCTTCCCTAGAGTTGTCATAACAACACCAGCCAAACTGACAAACACTGCAATTACTTTAGCTATACTCAGCGTGTCTTGTCCCAGAAGCGCACCAATGAAAAGAGTAAAAAGTCCTGAAGTTGAGGATAATACTGTTGTACTTGCAACACTGGTATGTGCAAGAGCAGCATTTGATAGATACTGCAATAAAAGGGGGATGAGAAAAAGATCAGGTACTGTCACAAATTAGAAAATAGAACAGTTATCTTCATTTTCTTTGTACTTCACTTTGTTCTTTTAGTTCTTGTGTTTGCATAAAATCAAGCACCCGTTGGATGAATGAATCAAACATTTGACAGAAGATTCCTTATTTCATGACAAAATATGGCAAAAACTGTGAACTGCAATGTTTCATTTTGAAGTAAACAAATTTAACAGTATGTGAGAAAAATTAGTTCTTAGCAACTGTTTACACACTAAAGCAAATGAATTCCAGTGACAAACAAATGGCAAATACATCCAATATCCCAGATGCTCCTGTCAAGACACCACTTACTGGTGAAGTCAGCCAGTGATGATCATGATCATGATGTGCCACACACAATCTGCACATACTTTATTCGCAATTGTAGAAATGAAGGGTTAACTTATTTGGAGGATTTAAACTTGATGAATGGTTTGGATTATTGTTTAATTATTTTATCTGAAATTTTTATTCATATGCAGTTATTAGAATTTTACTTTGTGACCCTATAAATAGAGTAGCATATCTTAGGGTTTTCATTGACCCTATAAATAGAGTAGCATATATTAGAATTTTCATCACTTTATGAATTGAGAATATGGCTATCTCCCTCCTCCCTTATTCCTTTCTTCCCCTTCGAGAGAGTCTTTCTTTTTCTTTCCCTTTTTCTTCTTTCTAGTCCAAAATCAATTTGGTATTAGAGTTAAGCCTGGTATCACTGATATCAGATTCTTGCCACCATCACCACACACCATCATCACTTTTGAAATTCAATCATCATATCTTAATAGAAATATTGTCAATAGATCTAGCAGAGGTAGCTATCAAACACAACCAATAGATTGGGCAAAAAAGTGCTGCCAAAGACATCTGCAACCCCTTGCACTATGTAGTTTGTAGTGGAAGATCTCAAGAACCCATCTTCGAAACTAGCACTCTTCTTCTGCTCTGGATGCTTTTAATGTTGTGGGAGAGTTTTCCTCAAATCAAGTTATCTCTTTCATTTCCAACACAGTCAGCCCCCATTAATGGTGAAAAGCAGAGCTTCAGTTAGTAATGACAAGGGAGGGCTTTCCTCTTCAATTAGATCCTCCTCCTCTCCCTAACCACCCTTCAGCGACAGAAAGTATTGTTCGACAACACTGTCAATGCCGCACATTAGAACCAACCAACCAGCCATCACCTTCCTCCATTTTGGTGCATCATAGCTCTAAGATTGTTAAAGTTACAAAAAAGATAATTTTTAGAAATTTCAGAAACCCCTCAAGTTATAGACATAGCAAGTTGCTACTTTGATGATGGAGAGTATTTCTCTAGGCTTTCAAACAGGTGCTTTAATTCCTGAATTGGCGATTTTTATGACTCATTCCAGTAATTTATAGTTTAACTATTTAACTATGATTTCTATTTTATATTGGCATATCCTTGCATCCTATTTCCTTTCTACCTTATTCGCTTATTCCTTTTGAGCCTTAACACCATGGTAACTAATCTTGAACTAGTTTTTGGGTTAAAAACTCAACCAAAAGTGTGAAACCCTTTCTAAAACCTTGGAAGAAATGGCAGAGTTGTTATCCAAAATTCTTGAAAAATAAAGGAGTCCCTTATACCTGAATTAAAAACCATATAGATCCAATACAAACCCAATTGAAAATACCTTGACCAAAATGAAACAATTGTATTAATAGACAAGCGTCTTATGGAAGACTTTGGATAAGAATCAACTGTGGAACAAACTCTACATGGTGGGCAAGTTCAAAGTTCCCTAAGTCCAAGTACTCAACATATAGGCATCATCCCATAATAAGAGTGAGAATATCAATAGTAGAGTTCCAACAGGTAACCTAGAATATCCACACAATCCAGCAATTCAAATAAACCATCAATTCAAATAAACCACACTACAAGTTGTGAGTACAATGATGTTAACCCTCAAGGTTTAATAGTATTTGACATTCCAGGAGTCAGGTTTTAGGGAACCCAAATAGGGATTGCTACCACATGGTAGGCATCCCAGGAAAGATCTTCCACTTCGTCCTCAAAGGCATGTTCTGACCAACCATGGAAACCTGCCAGGGAATGACAAGATTGCACAGTCCCAGAAAGTCAAAATTGGCAACCCTAGCTTTGATGGTTGGTCTGATCCTAGCATTTTCTTAGACTGGTTATTAGATATAGAGGATTTTTTAATGCTTACAACGTGAAAAATGGCCAACAAATCAAATTTACTAAAATGAAGTTGGTAGGATTAGTCAAACATTATTGGTTGGGGATTCAACAAGACATTGATGAAGGAAGAGAGGCAAGCATTACCTTTTGGACTGAAATGAAACATAAATTGGAAGAAAAATATTTGCCTCAATAGTACAAAGATTAATTAATGAAACAATAAATGAATTTGAGGCAAAGAACATTGTCAATGAGTACATCAAAAAAATTTACAACTTGTTTACAAGGTAAAAAATCAAGAAAGAACATTGGGTGACTTATGCTAAATTAATTAATGGACTTAGGCATGAACTCAAATGAGAACTTATCTTACATGCTCTACAATCCACAGAATAAGCTTGATATATGGCCGTAGAACTAGTGTCCGTAATTTCGCTGAAAAAGGAAATTTTACTAAGTTGAAAAGGAAAACAATTTCACTAATTTCAAAGAAATTATCAAAAATTTCGCTAAACTATTTCACTAGAATATAAAAAAATTAAAAAAATACAGAAAAATTAGAAAATCTTTCATAAAAATTCATAATAAATCATGATAAATCTGAATTCATATTTAGAACAAAAAAATCACTTTAAATGTCAACATATAAGACATAAGGGAAACATACCAATGATGCAAAAGCATATAATGTTGTAAAATAATTAAAACAAGCTATATAATATAATTTGAACAAGAAAGACATCATATGTTTTATATCTAAAATATCTGAGCATGTATGTAAAACTCTAATTAATAATTTTATAAATATCTGTCATAATTTTAATAACTTAATTTTTTAATACATAATATTAACCATTTATTTTTATAACTTACGAAAATATTAATGCATAAGTTAAAAGCTAACTTGATAAATAATTATATGACAAGCAACAACATATTTTTTTATTTCTGTAAAATAACATTTATATTATTTAAATCAAATAAGTTTAAAAAAATTATTTTCATATGTTTTAGAAGTTGTTTAAAAAATATCCAATCTACAACTTATTTTAATTTATATAATGAAAAATTTATAACATAATTACTAATAAATGATGATAAATCATCATTATTAACAAAATATATGCATTTGCCATAAAAAATTAAAAAAATAAGCCAAAAACCAACTTTTGGCTGCTAATTGGGACCCCAAATGGGTGAAAATCCCAAGTTTAAACTGAATTCCCAACACGTATGCACGGTTTGGAGATGGGAAGAGCACCACGTTGATTTTTGGCCATTGTCCACCAAGACCTTGGGAGCACCATGGTTGTGCGTCTTCACCACGATGCTGCCGTTCACCGCGGCTATGCGTCTTCACCACGATTTCACCAAAAAATGTTTCAAAATTGGATTTCGATTGCTCCTAGCCAAATTTTCAAAGAAATGGGCTAGAATCGAATGCCAAAAAGTCAATTTTGTGTCATCCCAGCTTACTATTGATGGAAGAGGGAGGAGTTGTTGCTCTATGCATTAGATTCAAGGTTCCAAATCCATGGAAGTCCCTAAGAAAATGGATTTCAAAGCATCCATTTATGATTTCGAAGCTGAAAAATCAATTCAAGCTTGAAAATCATTGAAATGGAAGAGGGCAACCTTGCTGCAAATGTCCGAACTTCAAATTCACTACCTTAATGTGGTTTTTTTCTTGGAAAATCATCAATGGGTGTTTCAAAAATGGGTATTTGGGAGGCAGAAGTGCATTTCGAAAAATTTTAGAGTTGCTGTTAGGTTTTTCAAGTTTTATTCCTAATTTCTAGTCAAATTTTGGGAGGCAGAAGTTTAATGAAGATCTCTTGTACTCTATTTCCATCTTGAGCACCAATGTAACAATCAAAGTAGTCTTCCAATCTCAACTCAAGGGCAAGTTTTCCAAGTCGAAGAGAATTGATGGGGATCATGGTGTGTCACACTTGATCCACACATAATTTAAGCATAATCATAGAAATTAAGGATTATTTATTTTATTTTTAAGATTTAAGCTTGATGAATAATTTGAATTATTGTTTTATTATTTTATTTGGGACTTTTATTCATCAGTTATTAGGGTTCTACTTTGTGACTCTCTAAACAGCATAGCATGTATTAAGGTTTTCATTGCCTTCTAAAATGAGGATACAATTGTTTGCTGCCTTTCTTCTATTCTCTACCCTGATTCATCTATTTTTTTTTATCCTTTCTTCCCTTCTTCCTCTTTAAGAAAATCTTTCTGTTTCTTTCCTTCTTGTCCTACATCATCCAGGCTCAATGCTGGTTGGTTCATTTCACCTGGATAGCCTAAACTTAGGCCTGACAGATGAGTGGCCTGAATCTCACACATCTTTACCTCTTTGACTGAGTAGGAAGCAAACAGCAATAAAATTGTGAAAAGAGAACAATCAGGCAATTGAAAATCTCTATCAACCAGGTTAATTGATGATGCAGCAGTTAAAGTAATCCAAGCACAGGTACACCTTCACATTTTCTGAAAGCAATCTATTGTCTGCATCATTGAAAATGCCTATGAATGAATTACAATGCAATTTAATGGGAAAAGCTGTTACAATATTACCTTACCTCTGTTACAAACCAAATAGGAGCAATATAAAAGCCATATTTAGCAATTTCCATGGTTGTAAGCTCTATACTAACAGTATCCAGGTCCCCTTTGTGTTTAGCAATCAATGGTTTTCCTTCTTCAGCACTAGAAAGATCGGCTTCACTGTCTTTTCTATTCATACTTCCTTGCATTTCCATTTCCAAGGCCCTCTGCATCCCATTGAGGTTTATAGGAGATCCGAGCTCAGAAGAAGGCTTGCCAAAAGTTTCTGGTTTTCTTCCACTCTTAGAAGATTGCTTTCCCATTGAACTGCATACCCAATCTTTTATGAATGCTAATGGGAGGTAAACTACCATAAGAGATGCTCCCAAATATGTGATTGCAAATGGCTGCTTGTAGTCTGTATAAATACCCTGCATGGCAAAATAAGCAAAGTGAGAATCAAAGATAATGATGAATAAAAGCCACAGTTGTGTTCCACTGGCAACTCCCAAATGTAAGAATCACATAAATCAGATCACACGAGGAGACATAATTTTGAAAAATAAAGCATCCAAAAACAAACAGAATTTGTCTTTCCATCATCTATGCGCTGTTCAGAAGCAAAAATGCCAATACAGTAGAATGTCGACACACAAGACAACTTTAGAAATGAAACAGCATATGAAAGAAATACGTTCGGCCTGATAGAGATGCTTCCTAATTACAAGTACTTAATCTATCCTAAATCCCAATGGTATCATGACATGAACTAGGTGGTTGATCATGTTTCTATTTCATGATAAGGTTTAAGTAAAAAATAAATAAATAAACAAGGAGACGTGGAAATGAAAGAAAAGGGGAAAAAATTAATGAATGGAAAAAACAAGGATGATTATGGCACAAAAGCAATTCAAAGCAGGCAAGAAAAAAAACAATCAGTGTTGTTGTGAAGAAAACAAATAGGCTATTGAAACTTTATTTTTAAAATCCCATAATTCAGCAAAAATCCATTTTTCCTCAACTCTCTTGCTGCCAATTATGCTGAGAAGGAAAAAGGCTACATCATAGAATGTGAAAAAAAATATATGTTCTTAGAGAAGGAGATCATAATGTAGGGAAGATATTTAATAGTTTGCAAAAGAATGGATGACAAAAAGGTTAAATGTTATGCACTACAGTTGGATAGATGGAAGGAACCATATATTGCAATTTCTTCTGCATAAATAGCCAACCAAGCATTGTTTTAAAGAGCACTAACAGATAGGGAATTGCTACAGTCGTGTCATATATTAGACTTAGATGGAGATGACAATGTTGGAAATGTCACAAACAATGAAAGCTCACGTTTGAAGACCGGTTAACCGCAAATGGAGTTGATGGAAAAAGTATTTGGGGCTTGCTTTTGATATACTGCATCCACTAGATGCCTAAAGAATTTATGGCAAGATAAGAGGAAACTAATCAATCCTAATTTTGGCAGCCAGAAGAAATTCCATCCATGAGCTCAAAGTGTATAATTGGCAAATATTTAATGGACAAGGAGATAATTTGCTGAAATCAAAAGATTTATAGACATTACAGGCACAAATTGCAGCATAAGAAACGTCTATCAGAAGTATTAAGTTTAGCACAAGAGCAGACTAGCCTACTAACTTATAGAAATCAAAGATAGTTCATTTTCATAATCATAGGAATCAAATGTTGAAGATGCCCATGATATTTCTCTCAGGATAAATGTTTTGGCACTCCCGCATGCATGAATGAACCGAGCATTAATGGAAATCAGGCCACCAGGCAATATTCTGCATGAAACATTACACATCAGGATAATAGCCCACAGTGTAATCATGTGGCCATAAAAAAGGGCCATATGTGGCACCCAGTCTCCTTTCAACTGGATGCTGCATTAACAGGCATGACATTCTGAGTCAATTCAGCACACCAACAGTTTAATTAGGCATGAAATTTCATCACTACGAGTTTCCTTTTCCTTTATTCTTCGCATGTTTTCTTTCATTACAGTGTGTTATTGAAACTGGAAGTAAAAATAGGATAGCACAAATCAATGAGGATTATAATGCTCAATATTGTCCCACAACGCTGAATACAATGAAATCCTCTAACAATCACCACATGAATCTAGATAAGAAGACATAATTATGATACAAACACCAAAGCAAAACAATCATTGGAATTGTAAAAATAGATCCGCTAAAAAATTAAAATAAAAAAGATGCAACCAAATATTACCATGAATCCGCGTCAGAAAGAAAAAAAAAAAAAAAACTACCAAGCAAGTAATAAAAAAAAAAAAAAAGGAAAAAGCAGGATACCAAGCAGAAAACTCCATTTAGCACAAATATGCAAATTCAAGGAAATCCAATCTTGACGAATTTAAAACTTCACCCATCTCGATGCCCAGATTCAGAAAAGGAAACCATAGAATGAATTCGAAACCACGGAAAGGAAAAGAAAAGGAAATTCGAAAGGCAAAAGAGGCGAAGATCTGATATTTACCTGCGTGACTTCAGCAGACGTAACCCAAATGACAACAACTGCCAGCATGAGCAGCAGTCCTGCCTGATATCTCCACCCCATTACAACAACAAAAGCGCCAAGAGCAGCAGCAGTAAAAGAACTCCAAAGAAGACCCGCTCTCCCTTTCTCTCTCTCTCTCAACTCACCCCTTCTAGATCCCAAGGTGGTTTACTTCCGCCAACCCAACTTCCACAATTCCGTGGACATCAATCTTCTAGATCCCAATGTTATTTACATCGATTCACCTTTCACAACCTCGGGGAAATCAAGGAAAGAAACTAGAGAGAGTGTCTGAGATTTGCGTTTCTGTCGGCAGCGAGACAAAGAAGAGCTAGAAAAGGGTTATTGCATCGCTCTCGTGCCCGAAGTCTTCATTGCAACGAATTTGCCGCCGGGCCCAACCTCGAAATGTCCAATGCATGTGTCGACTATGCACACGTGCGGGGATCTCAAACTAAAAGTCTTCCAGCGATGGAGGCGCCGGTTCTCCTCCTCCGTCGGTCGGTCAAGCTTTTCCGACGCCGGATATCTGTGTGGCCCACCTTGTTCTATCGTGAATCCAGTCCGTCAATCGGGTGGACAATAAGCCGCGTCTACAACACAAGGAGCCATTAGGACCGTCCAACGCCATCCGTGTTGGCATAGTGCCACTGCCAGGCCAAAATCCAATGGCGAAGTTGTCCTTATCAATGGCACATTCCAAAACTTTTGTTGATGTTTCGACGTGAGCGGCTGTTCGGTGGAACTGATTTGCTTCTTGAATGATTGAAAATTTGACATTAGTATCAACAGTGGATAATTTTAAAATAGATAAGAAATAATAAATAAAAATAAAAATAAAGATCAAAAAATAAAAATAAAAAGTTTATGTTAAATCAGTTGAGAAATTGGTCCCGAATGGCGTGTTTTTCACGTGCATCCCTGCAAAGCCGGAGGCGAATCCCATTTTCACACACAAGCAGCGTTTGCGGGCTAAAGTGCATGCGTGGCGGCTAATCAAAGTTTTTGACATAAATTCTGAGGTATGGAATGTTTTTATTACGCATTTAAATGATAATAAGAAAAAATAATTTTAATTAATGTAGCATTTAATTAAAAATTGATTTTATATCCAAAATTTTTATCTTAATATTATTTGGCACACTCAACTGCTACTTTATTTTTTTAATCCAATATAGCTTTAATTTTAAGTTTGTTTTATGGGTAAGATCGAGGTAAAAAAGTATAAAAATTTAAGAACTCTATCTAAAATATAAAGATTTAGTTTAGTGGTGGGCATTGATTTGATAATAATATAATTTTGAGTATTTATAATTTTGTTTCAATTTAAACTTATTAACTAGACATGAACGAATCATTTACAATTTAATACTTAAGTGTATTAAATTATTAAAATTAATAGATTAATATAATATTTAATTTTACCTAAATATGAAATTAATTAAGAACATTTTTTCTTGTATAATTTAAATTGCCCATGTAGTATCGACCTCCAACCAACCGCAACCACAATCATTTACACACCAGGTTCGTACTTAGCTCACAACCGCTCAGTCTACCCTTTTATTATCAACTTCCGACTTGCAGCAATAACTATCATTTATAAGCCATGTACGTGCTATAGCCTGCAATGCTGCCACTATCTGGGAAAGACGAGTGGATGAGATTCCACGTACCACAGTCATCCAACCCGATTTTGTCGTTGGGCCACACCAAAGTGCTTATTCGCTTAACTCTCAGGACCTTGACTAGGGCTAAGAAGGAAAGAGAAGTGAAAAAAAGTGGTCGTAAGAAATCCGAAAATGATCATTAGATTAAAAATAAGGATAAATAGTATAATGAAAGTGAAATCATAAAAGAGAATGATTGAAAAAGTATGAATGATGAATTAAAATATAAAGTTAAATATCTTAAGAATGGTAGAATTAACGGCTTGTTAAATATTTTTATTGAGTTAAATATTTTTTGTTTACACATAATGAACTTTGCAGCCGCTTATTGAATGAGAGTGCATGCAATCAACAGACAAAGATGCAAAATGTTAGGGGAGGCCAGGGATGTTCCCGGCATAAATACTCCAATGCTCAAGTTAATAAGTAAGACTCTTTGAAAGGAAAATGTTAGAGAAGGCTAGGGATATTTTGGGCGTAAACACTTCAACGTTCAAGTCAATAAATGAGACTCTTTAAAAGGATATGCAATGATAGCTAGTGCTTGTATCTCTAAGGGTGTATACCTATTCTTTTTATACTTGAGCCTTAGTAGGTTATGTACATAAGGGTCTATGCAATCAATACGCAAATGGAATCTCATATTCTAAGAATCTTGAGCAAGCATGTGAGTCTGACAAGGTAGGACGTCAACTAGATGATGTTTATCTAATGTGAGGATTTCCTAACACTTGTTCCCCCTTAGGAAGACGCAAAACCTGCTCTCGGGTCTTCTCATCTTCTATGCGGCTTTTATGTGGACGATTTACGAATCGTTATGTTTCATCGATAACTGATGAAATAACTGAGAATTTTTAATTGTAATTAAATTCAACATTGAACACTTTGAATTCTGGCTCACAACCCTTTGGATTTCCCAATCATCATCTTTATAAAAGGGGCCTCTTCTCATCTTTAGATCTAGTCTTCTCATTTCCTTAGTCATGGATCCAAGTAGTTCAAATAAAATTCCCAACTTTCTAGACAAATCGAGTTTTTGTATGAGGAGATCAAAAGATTGGCGGTTCTATACTGGTCCACTCAGTTCAAACTTCATCTGGCTAACCAATAACTGACTGAGCGCGGCATCAGTCATGCATAATTTCTGGATCGCATTTGGGCTGAGGAGGAAGAACTAATTGAGGCTCGCTAAGAGATCAAGGAATTCAAGGCAATTATAGACGCTTTGACTCAATAGATAGGAGTCGGGCCTATGAGACTGCCATTTGTAATGCACCAAAAAGCATGTGATTTTTTTCATTAAATATATTAGGCTTTAGTATACCTTTTAGTCTTAATGTTGTGGGACTCTTTCTTCTTGCATGCTTTTGGGTGATTACAAACAATCCTGCAGACTTTTTACCTTACTTATTCCATTAATGATTTCCTTACTTCCATTCCCTCCATGCATGGATTTTTTCTTCAAGACAGTATAAATCAGATCTAGTTTTCCCACGTGCCTTGGCATCTTGCACTGGTGCACAACTCATGTGCCTCCGCAGATCTAGAAGACAATTGCCTCATGATATGGATGCTTCAACAAATCTGTAAAACAGATGGTACTCAGAGTAGATGGGTGGCTTTCGCCTCATCCTGAAAATGACACTTCCATAATAGTTTAGCTTCTGTGGTGTAGAAATTCCAATGGTTCCTCATTAGAATGAACTTAGCATCCTTGCTATAGTCTTAGTCTAACATTTCTTCTTTCTTAAACCTTGCTTTCTTGATATGCTCTTGCTACACCTAGTGGTTCCAGTGGGTCCTCTAGCCAATAGGACCTTCTTTGTTAGCTTTTTCAAATTCCAAAACTAATCATTTTGTGGTTACCTTTTTTTGTACCTTTAGACCGATCAATGCTTCTATTTGCTCACGTATACGAAGTTTAAATGTGATGTGATTGAAAAGCAGTTACCAGTTTCTGATTTCCTAGTTTTCAATGAAACCCTAAGCAGTTTTGTCAGGGGAGCATCTTTAAAAAGCAACCATCGCAAGGAGAGAACATTCTCGTTCATTCTGCCTATTCCAATCATCTTCTTGCTTTCCTTTGGTTCTTGTTTCCGACCCAATGGGAAAATACTCGCATATTTGTCACACTTTGTCCCTTGAAATAATTCAGCTTAGGTTGCCTTAGATATAATTTAGTGTCCTTAGGTAAACTTCAACAAGCCAACTTCCCTTGCAGCTTCCTGGAGGTCACAATTCGTAATATGCTCTCCTCTTTGTCCTTTATGTTCCCTGATTGGGCTTCCATTATAGAACAAGAGTTTGGTTTTTTTACAGGATCTAACCCGCACTGGGGAAAGAAATCATCCTCTGTTCGCCCTCCCACTTTCAATCAACCGACTCCACTGGACAAACTCAACTGGACTAATCTGTGGCCCAGAAGTGGAGGGTTGATATTATTGTTACATCTAATTCCCCATCCTCACCCTCAGCCAGATCCACAAAGGTGGGTCTATCAATTCTAGAAGACCAACTGGAGCCAATAGGGGCTATATGTTCTCCTCAAGTTGGGCCCATGGGCGTTTCCTTAGGGAGCAATTAGTTGCCTTCTTCTAATTCTTCTTCCTCCTCTGATTCTAGTCCTCAATTGGCAGTCGGTCTGTCCTTGCCCTCTCGTGCTACTTTTGGTTTGGCATTTTTGAAGGAGCTTGTTCATTCTGGGAGGGAACTTGATGAGATTCTTGGGGAAGTTGTACGTCTCATTCCTTCCTTAAGTTCTTCCTCTTCCACCTTTCTCACAAGTATAGTACTTGTAGCTATCCTTTCTTCTTCACATAGTATTTCTTCTTTAATTGAGTCGATTTTGGTATCTTTGTCTTATTCACTTCCTCTTCTTCTTGTGAAGTTGCACTTATGGCTGCAATTGTTATGATGATGGATCTAGCCTAGCCTTTGAGCAAAACCGAGTGGAACCTGAGGAAGGGTAAAGGGGCATTATCGTAAATTCAGATCATTAGGAGGTTGTGGTGGTATGCAGTGTGAGGGCCTACCAAGGGGAGGTGATTGAGGAGGCTTCTCATTCATCAGTTCCTCCCTCTCCTTGTCCTTTTACTTCTTTTATAGATCTTGTTACTCTTTTTTATCATGTTGAACTTATACCATTGTTAACACTAGCTTCTTTTCCAAGACTATCCTTTTCTTTTACTCAAGTATTCTAGGCTTTGAAGCATCCCCAAGTGGTTCCCAATTCCAGTCCTTCCGCTCAACGTCAATGCACCGAGGCCTCAAGCTCTAATGGTACGACATCATTTCTCAAATCCGCTCAAGCTAGTGTGACCGCTACTTCCTCGTGAACCAAGCCACCCCATCCTTCTTCTCGTGCTAGATCCCTCCTTAGAGGGACAAGCTTAATTACTTCCTTATTAGAGCAGTCCGAGATGGTAGCAATCTTTGTAGGAAAGCTATTGTGACCTCTGATCGATCTTTAGACTTGGATATGCCATTCAATGACCTAGTCATTGATTCAGCTTTGGATGTCATGTGCTCCTCCATCATACATCAAAATTTTATTCATTGGATAAAGCTTTGCACCCTGCCTCGAAGAAGTTGGTGCTAACGTCAACATCTTTGGGAGATGGAGGTGGAGCGTTCACAGATTTCTGGCCTTTCATGTGAGATGGAAGTGACTTTGGAGAGGGAATAGGGGAGAGCCACATCATCCTCTACTCTATAGCAGGAGTAGGACCAGGCATCTACGGAGATGGTTGTTTTGAAAGCTTTACTAGAGGAGGAGCGAAAGCAGTTCAAGGATCTCGAAGAAACAACTATGGTACTCAAAGTCAGAGACTTGCAATTGTAGCATGGGGCCATGTGAAAGTTTCAAAGAGGGAGTCTATTACCGTCCTCTGTGAGGTGGAAGCCAAATGCAATGCTGCGTTGGGGTCTGTTGCCACTAAGATGGAGGCATTAGCCATTTTGGAAGTGAAAGTGGCTAGTAGGGAGTTGGCACTTCAACAGTGTATTAGCGAGCTTAAAGCTAGATCAAGTAAGGAAAGTGCCCTCCAACAGGAGATAAACTCTTTGAAAGCTCAACATGCCTTTGCTATCTCATGAATCCGTCAAGAAATGTTTGAAACTCACCACACATTTGGAAGCATTAGTGGCAAAGTCAGAGTGTTAAGAAATGTTGCTACAACAAATTGCTACTACTTTAGGCATGGTTTTGAGTCCTATAAAAGAAAAGTTTCCAAAAGAATTTTGGATATAGATATGCAAATCTAGAGGATCCAAATGAGCATATGTAGAATGACTTACTCTATGTGAAATATTTTTTCTTTAATTGAATTCTTACTTCTATGTATCTTTTATTTGTTTTCGTGTTACCTGCATAATAAAAAATCGCACTTTATCTTGAATGGCTTTTATGGAGCCGATCGGGTTACCAACCGCATTTTTTTCTTGAATGGCTTTTATGGAGTCGGGCAAGTTATAAACTGCACTTTGTCTTAAATAGTTTTTACAGAGCCAGGCTAGTTACAAACCACAATTTGTCTGGAATAGCTTTTACGGGGCCAGGTGGGTTACAAGTCGCACTTTGTCTTAAATGAATTTTAGGAAGCTAGGTGGGTTACAAACTATACTTTTTTCTTTAATGGCTTTTATGGAGCTGGGCGGGTTACAAATAGCATTTTATCTTGAAGAACTTTTATGGAGCTGGGGGACTACAAACCGCACTTTGTTTTGAATGAAAAAAATAAAATAAACACTTTAGAGGAGCTAGATAGCCTTTTGAAGAGGGAAGTTTTATTGGTTGTTGTTTAATCCACTATACATTGAAGGGAAAAAGAATAAAAGGGAGAGAAATTTTACTGATAATACATCCTTAGGTGCTCGGCATTCCATGTTCGTGGAATTCTCTTTTTGTTCAACCTCTGAAGCTTATAGGCCCTGTTTCCTAGAACTTCGATGACTATGTAGGGCCCTTCTCAGAAATGAGTGAGCTTTCCTTTTGTGTGAGTAGAGTTGCTAATGGATGCCTCTCATAGGACTAGGTCTTCTTCCTTGAAATCCCATGCCCTAGTCCTTTGATCGTAATACTACTTGTCTTGGGCTTGATGTCGGGTCATCCTCACCTTGGTGTTGAGCCTTACTTCCTCTAGTAGATCCAACACTTCATTATTTAGTCTTGGTTGGAAGTTCCATGTTCGGGTGGAGAGAATTTGCAATTCCATGGGAATCACAGCCTTGGACCCATAAGTCAACATGAATGGTGTTTCATTAGTGGACCTTTTGGGAGCTCAAGGTATCAACTACTTGTTGGGATTATGCTATAATGATTTTAATGATAACAAAACTTGTATTAAGTAGGAATGATATGTGTGCTTGAATTGTTAATAACTATGTGTGCACTATATACATAATCATAACTGTTTATTTATGCAAGTACTATCTTTATGTTATGCATAATTTTAATCATCATTTCCTGAATATGTTAAAGTATACATTAATCATTATTCTTTATTGAGTTATCATATTATGTGCTTAATTAAAAATATATATTATCCTTACTTTATAATATATTACAATCATATAAGGATAAAATACATTTTGATATTATATATATATATATACATACACACACACACACACACACACATATATATATATATGAAAGCTAACAATGTAGCAAGTGCAGAAATGTTCAAGTGCAGAATAATAATTGTCTGCAATAAACTACCACAAGTATTTGCTACATTCCAAAGAAGTTGAACTTATGAAAATCGTGTAAGAAGAAGAAGAAGAAAGCAGAAGATAAGCAACAAAGAAAGGTTGTAATTGTCTAAAAGATACTTCCATGAACAAAAGCAATAGGAGATAAACACAGTTTCAAAAGTGAGCTACAACGAGCTTGCATTGTCTACAATCCCAATGAGAAAATATCAACAAACAAATGCAAAACAAAAAGTTAAAGAAGAATCCATGATCAGAGAGCTCAAATTGCACTTTGAGAAATTCAGACCACTTATACTTGATCTAACTAAAGTATGTCCAAGACAAAGTGCAAGGGTAAAGAAGCAACCCAACCGCTTGGCAGAAAAATGAAGAAAGAAAAGGAAACTACCGCCCAGACAACCATACATAAAGTAAGAAGATTGGATTAGTCTGAGGATAAAATGATAATATAAATATAAAAGAAAGTGCAACTTTAGCTAAGCCGAGACAGATAAAATCAAGATTAAAGAACCAAGGAAGTTACTAGAATAAACCCCTTTTGTTGCTCAAAGTGTGCAGAAAAGCTAAAGAACTTTGTCTCGTCTTCGATTCAAAAAGTCATCTGTTACAATAGACAAAGTTCAGCCAAAATAGAAGATGATGAAGATATTACGCTATGAGCATAGATGAAGCTGAGGACAAATAATGTGATGCTTGGATTGAAAATGGGTTACAACAAACAAAGACACGATCGTCTATAATTCACGACAGACAAATGTGATGTGCAAAGCATTCTATCCAAGATAAAGCAAAACACACTTTATCTATCATTTACACCAGACGAATGTCATACTTTGTTTGTTTGAGCAAGTCGAATTAAGATTCATTTGGCACCTTCAACAGATAACAAGGAATAAAAGAAGAAAAACACACTTCGTCTGTTAGTGCAAGACTGAGCAAATTTCATCCGTCATCTCCAACGGACGACAAAAAATAAAGGAAGCATATCCTACTTTGTGTATTCATATTAAGGAAATTGTTTGTCAATCGATCAGCTCGTCTTTGTCAGTACCATTTAAAGTTAGTCTATTATTTTTAATAGACAAAGCATATACATAAAAGATAAATTAACAGACAAATCTTAGTGAGGAATTTTGGCAGACAAAGAAGAGTTTGTCTCTCAATAAGTTCGATTTCATTTGTGCCATATAAAGTTTATCTGCTACTTGCAACAAATAAATCATTCTTATGGAAATTCAACTGATAGACAAACCTATGAAAAATTCATCTGTAACTAATGACAAATAAATGCAGACAAAGAGAGACCATGACTTGT
>JAYJMB010018983.1:0-42955 GCA_036873735.1 Pouteria campechiana
AATACTCAATATAGATAATGAATAAAAAAGAATTTAATTAAATAAAACAAAACTAAATAATCATAATCCGGCTACATCATTCCTCTAGAATAAATTATTTAGTTCACAATGTAATCAAAAGAAATCATACACATTATCTTAAACATGATCAAGAATACAGAACAACTAAAAAAGAATAAGAAAAGATTAAAGAATAATCTACTCCAAGTAATACTCTCTGCCCTTTTGCCTTCTTGTCAGCTTCCTTTCCATGCAAGAAGATCCTAATCCAAATTCATGTAGTTGTTGCATCGTTTTCCCTGTCCGGCTTTGTTTCCTTGACAAAAGTCCCCTTGAACATCTTTATTGTTGAACCAAGTGGCATATGTGGCAAATAACCAAGTTTTGATGATGAGTAACAAAATATGAGTGAACACTTAAGGTACTGACGGTTGTGTTTCCAAGTATTGCAGAAATAAATATAAATGATATATAGGGAAATAACTCAAATACAGTGGACAACGAATACAAAGATTATATCAGCAAGGAGATCCATTACACTAAAAGAAGATCTAAAATGCTCAGAAAGAATGACACTGAAACTTTGAAAAGAAGCCATAAAGTATATCTAAAGCTATAACATTCAAGCCTCAATGAGTAACCAAATAAATCTTCTACAGATTAAGTCAGTATCAGACAACACTTGCCTTAGTCAGATTCAAACAAATCATTCCATTGACAAGTTAGATAAATTCCTCACGTACAACATCTATCTGCAACAAAAGATGAATTCAAATTGTAGAAGCAAGAGACAAAATGGATTTGAACTCAGACAAATGGAGAGATAAAAAAGAAGTCAAACTGATCATGCATTTGTCTCTCACATGGAGTCTGTCTTGACCAAAAGAAGAACAAGAAACTCATCTGTAACTTACAACTAATAAAGTGGAAAATGAAATATAAGTGGCACAGTGACCACAAATGAATAACTTACTTTATCTGCGTATATGTGTAGTAGTATTCGTCTATGAACCATCTATTACTTACAATAGACAAAGCAATAGATGAATTGGTTGAAAGACACCATTTGTGCCTTCTAAATTTGTCTATGGCTCTTTATAGATAAATCAATAGACGAAGTCAATTCGTTTGGTGTAAAGAAACCTTGTTCATGCTAACAAGAGTTATTTGTAACTTATAACAGGAAAAGCTATTTTGTCTTGAACTTTGTCTGTCCTCTACAATTCGTCTGTTACTTATCACCAACAAATAAGAAGATGAAGTGAAAGTGCTACAGTGGACTCTGGCAAATTTGCTAAGACAAAGTTGTCTACTATATCTTGTGGGACTACTCAAAGCCAATTTTTTTGTTACTTATAAGAGACAAACTAGACTTGATCAGACAAGGTCCTTAGACAAATTATGGCTGAATTATTATGGCACATCCCAAGGAGTAGAAAATACTCATACCAAACAATGTTGGCTTAACTCTCCTTACAAACTTTCTCATGGACAAATCATATTAACTTCAAACAAAGTATACAAGCTCAGTATTGAAAGAAATTTAAAGGAAAGTGTCTTTGCTCTAACAAAAATTGCAACTCTCAGAGGCTACATCCCTTCAAGTTTAACATGCATCTTTCTAAAAGAATAAAAGAGTCAGTTATGCCAAATGTCTTCATCCAGTGTTTGTCAAAATTGAAAATGCATCTTCTGCAAGGATGGTTTTGCAGGCATTCCAGCCAGAACAAGTTGATCAAGAAGATAGCTTTTCAATAGGAGAAAATTTAGAATGGTCTTTAACATTCAATGAAAGTCATCTACCTCCAACGGGTGAAAATTTCTAAAGGAGTATAAGGGTAGTGCAGTGTCAATGAAGAAGGTTGAGGAAGTAGAGAGAAAAATGAAAATGAGAAAAGAGCTTAATAGAGTAGCCTCTCTCAATTAGACAATGTTTCCTCTAAGATATTCAATCTCCATTGTGTTGATAGATGATGAGCCTCAAAGATCTATTATTATGATATTTTTGGAGTATTGATATTTTCTGTGCTTTAAGGTATAATCATTTTATATGTGCTTAAACTTTGTACAAATCATCCTAGTAAAGAGGCAAAGTGATGTATAACATTAGTGTTGTTAATCAACCATATGAGTTAGTGGTGAGCTCAGGAAAACCACTATGTTTATGCCCCCTAGAGCTGAAATCCAGAAGAGTACTAGGAGCAATATATTTATGCCCCTTATCCAAAAGAGTATTAGGAACACTAATTTACACCCCATAGAGCTAGAATCTAGAAGAATGTTGGGAGCACTAGTTATGCCACCTAGAGCTGGAACCAAGAAGAGTGCTATGAGTACTAACGTACTCCATTATGAGTGATCATAAAAGCCAAGGCATAAGGAGTGTGCTCTTGGATGAGTGGACGTAGGGATGGGGTGCCCAAACTAATATAAAACTTATTTGTGTATTGTCTACCTGATTGGTTTACTTTACATGTTACTATCTTATCATTATATTTCACATATCATTACACACACACCCACGATTATCTACCTGAAATAAGAATAGCTAATGAAAGTTGAATCTGTGTGGGGAGTAAACACCATGATTAAATGAATAGCTATGAAAAATACATACGCCTTACAACTTTATTTCTGCCCAACACATTAATTTTTATTTGGCCATAATTTTCATATGCTCAATTTACCCCTCCCCTCTTGAGCTATCTACTATATGAGCCCAACAAGTGGTATCAGAGCAGGCTCCACAAGTTAATCTTGATTACCAAAATTTAACTCATGAAGACATTCTCATGGCCAAATGTGACAAGTTATTTGTAGACCTTTATACATTAATGATACCTATTATAGATTTTGAAAATTCAAAATACTTTTCGCATTAAGTTTAATAAATACCTACATTAGATTTTCTAAAGATACATGAGAAATTATATATGACAAAGCTAACAAGGTCCAAAAGTACCAAGCAATTGCCTCTAAGCAGGAATTATAGGTATAAGAGAAATCAGAGGAATCAACTCATGAAAATCAAAGGGAGCTGAAGACAAATAAAAGCTGCAGGAAATAAGAGAAATCAGAAGAATCAACCTATGAGAAATCTAGAGGAGTTGAAGATAACCAAGTAAGCATTTTTTTCAATATCATAGCAATTCAAGACAATGAGGTAATCTTCCAAACTAAAGTTTTAAACTTTTAAGAAATTTATGATGATCTTAAAGCGTTGATTAGATTGCTTCAAATTTGAGAGTATATCATTCTAAATCATTTATCCATAAACTGAACATTAAGTTGTCTATGAAAAATGCTCTAAACCATATGCTCCTCACTGCTTCACTCATTCACATGACATAAATTCAAGAGATTAGTCATTCAAATCTTTAGAATTTAAAATCACCTAATCATAAGTGATCCTCACACATAATATCAAGCTCTTAGATAATCATGCATATTTTGGACCAAAAATAAATTGAAAATCACATCATTTTATATCTTCTCACAGATGAATTAACTACTTTGTTTATAGGTTTTTTTGAAGCCATATAATTTATCTAAGGCCTCAAGCTTTGTCCGTAGACCTGATAAAAACCCTTCTTTTAACTACATCTTAGACTTACCTCTCCTATTCACTATTAGCGACATAAAATCCCCTTGTCAGAAGCAAGCGATTTAAATCTCCACTATTCCCTTCTTCACTCCTTGTCATCTCGGTGTCACATTTCATTTGCTTACCTCTTTGCCAAGAAACCCCAAAACTCTTCCCATCAAAATCCTAAAACCTTGATTGATGGAGATGGCAGATTCAAGAACAATAGAGATGACTTCAGCATCCACATCCAGCAAAAGATGAAATAGAGAAGAGTCAAAGGAGATGCATCCAACTCACAAACTAAGGGTTAAGTATTGTAAGGAGAGGTTATTGATTTTGAATTCTTTGAAGAGATGAAGATGGAAATATGCAGTTGGATAAACTTTTAGAGGTGGAATAAATTTATGAGTTGCAAAGATAAATGTTATTCTAGAATGGTAAAAATACTTCTTTGCAACTATGATCCTAAACTGAAGAAGTCTTGGATTGGAGATAGGGAAATAAATATCTCTCAAAAGCATCAGAGAATGCTTAAATCTCCTCATGATTGAAAGGCAAATATTTGAATGGACAACACCCGTAAGAGAGTTATTTTCACAACTAACATAGAAAGCTATTGAAGATGATTTAAGGAATCTAAATCCTAAGAATCTAGATGTGAATCTAAGACTTGCACACAATATCCTAAACAACAACATCTATCCCAAAACTAGAAGTAGGGATAAATTTTCTGAAAGAAATGCAAGGGTTTCTCAAAAGCATCAGAGAATGCTTAAATCTCCTCATGATTGAAAGGCAAATATTTGAATGGACAACACCCATAAGAGAGTTATTTTCATAACTAACATAGAAAGCTATTGATGATGATTTAAGGAATCTAAATCCTAAGAATCTAGATGTGAATCTAAGACTTGCAGACAATATCCTAAACAACAACATCTATCCCAAAACTAGAAGTAGGGATAACTTTTCTGAAAGAAATGCAAGGGTTCTTTGGGCATTGAAATCTAAGAAGAAAATGGATCTAGCCAAACTCATGTCTAAACAGCTTCAGCAAGACATCCTCTGCCCTATGGAATGACAATGACCAAAATATTAAGAAAGGCACAAGTAGATTTGTCACACGAGGTTCTTGATGAATTCAAGTACTTAGACATGGTTGATGAAGTGACACTAAAATGAATGGGAATATCCATAGCCTCAGATAGTACAATCATTGAAAAAGCAAGAAGGCTAGGACAACAAAAAAGAGTAAGGGAAGAAGAAGAAGAAGAAGAAGAAGAAGAAGAAGAAATAAGGATTGAATCAATCAGGGAAGAAAGGGAAGAAGCCCCTTCAATAGTAGTAGAAGGAGTCACTTCATACATACAAATTGATGAAATGGGTAGAGGAGCTATCATAGAAAAATTTATGGCTGAAATGATAGATGAGCTGAGACAAGATGACTTCACTGTTGAAGAAAGAACAAGAATGGAAAATCAAGATCTTGTATCTTATGTTAGAATAGTAGGAGAGGTAAGACATGAAGAAGAGAGATCAGTAGATCATATACATTCAACCTCCACAACAACAGAAGCAGAGGCAGCAGTTGCAACGTCTCCACCCCACAATCCAAATCCATTCAAACAACCTCATCCATCTCCGCCAACTCATCCCACTCCACAAGACCTAGAGAGAAAGCTCACAAACATTAAAACATTCCTTTCAGATCTTAATATTAGGATGGATTCAATGGATCAAAAACTAGACACTTTAATCTTCTTAGCTAAATCCATCAAAGGTTAAACATGACCATCCCAATCTTCTCTACAATTCTCTCCATGCCATGAGCCTAGACCTGTTTCACCAATTAGTTCCACCAATTCCTCACTTGCACTTTCATCCTCTCACTCCCATCAATCACCTTCTCTTCACACAAACTCATAATTTTTCTACTTCCACATCCTCATTACTTCTATTGCCATCTAAGTCAGCTGAAACATTTTCTTATTCAGAAATACCTCTAGCTCAAATTATTGAATCCATAAAAACTACTTCTAAGAAAAACACTCATCCTTCATCAGGTGTCTCCCATGTTACTTCTCAAGCTCATTCTTCCATTCATAGAACTAAGAGATTACTCTTGCGTCTTCCATCCCTCCATACAGAGATGTTATCACAACAGAAGTAGTTGTACATTCCTACTCAAAAGAATCCTATCACTATCCTCCTATTATAAAAGATCCACATAAAATTGTATCCCCCGATATCTCTGTTCCACCTCCAATAAAACTTAAGAAGAAAATAAGATAGACAAAAAAAGAGATTGAGCATAGACAAAGAATAAATCAACATACTTACTCTGAGTTGAAAGCCCCAAAGGTAAGTTTTAATTATTTAGATCTTCCATTACTACATTTGGTTGATCTAAATTCATAAAACTTAACATTGACTTAATGAAAAAGCCTTTTCCTAAAAACTTTAAGCCAGAATTTCCAAACATAGATAAATTTGTTGATAACTTCATACTAAAATTTAAGGAACCATCAGCATCTACCCCAACTCCTTCTCAATCATACACTCCTATATCTTTTAAGTCAACTCCGAGGGTACCACCTCATGCTATTCTTGATGCATCTAGCCCTAATTTGTTCTATCTTCCATATGATGTATATCGACAGCATAGGTTCATGTAGATTGATGCATATTTTGCAAAATTACCCTCATCCTTTCTAGAATTTGACAATCTAGATTATTTTAAAAGGCTAAAAGTAATTGAATTTGAAAGAGTTGTTTCCTTAAAATCTGGTTTTTCACCGTCCATCTTAAAAATTTCTTCTTCTAGCACTTTTTTTTTCTGAGCCAACACCTTCTTCATCTACCACATCTTCTTCTGAGTCAACACCTCTTTCTCTTACTTTACCCCATCCTCCTCCTTTAAGATTCAAAATTCTAGTCTCCAAATCCAAGCCTCCTCTCTCTAAGATATCCATTTCTAAACCTTCAAAAGTTGATGACCCTTCAGTGAACTATAGACATATTGATCCTATTCCCATAGGTCACACTCTATACAACAAAAGGATGGCAGCCACTGCTCAAGAAAAGCCTCTTCCTTATCCATATTTGGAAGATCCTAAATTTTAACTTCGACTCAAGGTTGTCAACTACAAGGATAGCACCATACAACCTAAGGATAATGTCTAATCTACTAAATACAATTTTCTTTGATTTTGTACATTGTACATTCATCTTGCACATCAATGAAGTATATGATGAGTCTATAATATACTATATTTTAGTACCCAAATTCACATGTTTTGAAATCTCATTTAGCATGTTTTATTGATTTATGATTATCTTTGATGAGACATTATATTTAATTGACCTATTTGATTTTTCAGTCAACAAATCATGTCGAAGTGAAGTGAATGTGAACAAGCAGCACTTTGAAGCTAATTATGGCACTGATTGAAATGGATTTGAAAAAAGTGGTCAACATAAGAAGTGAAAATCTTCAAGTCACTATCCAATGTAAAAAGAATTACTCAATTTTGACAACAAATGAAGAAGATATGGTCAAAATAGTAATGACTTCTTGAATAAACAACATTCTAGAGTTGCAAACACTTAACACAGCACACACATTGGCCATTGGACAGCAAGGTGGTGCTGCCAGTGCTGGATGCGGAGGACTTATTGAAATGCTACATAATTCTATTTTGGGGCCTGGTTTATAAACAAAAGTTGTGAGATTTTTGAGGGTTGGTTAGCTAGGGTTTTGAAGTGTGCTTGGAGGCTACGATTCCAAGAGTTTTTAGGGAGTTTTGGAAGAAGCTTTGAGGAGAAGAAGATCAACTTGGAGATCAAGAGGTTTGAGATCATTACCAAAGGGTGAGGAACAAGTTGAAAAGGGGGAAGACATTGAATTGTTTTGGTTTTGATTATTTTCTTACTTATCTTTGTGATTCATCTTGGAATTGGAACTATGATGATGTTTGAATATTACTTGTTTGATTTATTTTACATCATGAGTGGCTAATCCCTCTTTTTTTAGAGGGGAGATGGATTTTATGTTGAGTTCATGGTGTAATCAATGATTTTCTTTTTGACAATGCAATTAAGTTTATTTGTGATATTTGGTTTTGAAGGCTTTCAATTGATTTGCTACCTATTGGATAATTTTGTAATTAGTGTTTGACACTTGGAAGAGGTTACCCTAATTAGGATTTAAATATCACAACATTAAACTATAGATCACTTGGGAGAGCTTTTATTTTTGATGAAATCTTCAGTAGAGAACCATAGATATCAATGCATTCTTATTACTTAGATTTTTATAGGGATATCGAAATCAGGGTTTTGAGAATAGATATTTAATTAATCACTCGAAAGAGGGTGTTAAGTAAATTGGAATTCTCGGTCTATAAACTTATGCATTATTAAATCAGATTTAAGTTGAAATTTCCATGAATGAAATATAAATGAAGTCAATCCTCTAGAATTTCCATATATTGATTTATTTGATTCAAAGCTATTCTGTTTAGTTATTAGTTAAGATTTATCTATTTTTGGTCATCTAAATAAAGTTAGAATTATTTATAATGATAGCTAGTGAAAGACTGAAATACATAATCCCTGCGGAAACGACACTCACTCATCACTAAACTATAAAACTTAACATCTTACACTTATGATTAGATTTTTAGCGAATACGTTTTTAGCACTGTTGCCGAGGATTGGAATTATTTTGATTTTTTTTTCACTAATGTTCTCAATAGATAATTTGCTTTAATTTGGAGTTGTGAATTTCTATTTCTTTTAGCAAGTCTAGTTCTCTTTTTGATTCTTACATAGCAAATTCAATTTCTTTCATTTTCATATAAGTATCTGCAAGATCACAGAAACTTCAATTCAAATTATTTTGATCCAAAAATAAAAAGGATGCTACAACAAATTCAAAAATCAAAGCGAACAAGAGCAATGGGTGAACCAGAAAAACTTTAGCAAAGGACAGAGTTGAATCAACATCGGCCAATTAGAGACTATTTCGGGCCGGTGGTCAATGAAAATTTCTCTGGAATCACTCATCCAACCATTAATGCAAATAACTTTGAATTGAAACCAGCACTGATTAACATGGTTCAGCAGAACCAATTTGGAGGCTCACCAAGTGAAGACTCAAGTATTCATTTAGCCATGTTTCAGGAGATCAGTGACATGGTTAAGATGAATGGAATACCAGATGTGGTTATCTGACTAAGACTTTTCCCATTTTCATTAAGGGACAAAGCAAGAAGATGGTTATAGAGTTTACAACCAGGAAGCATTACTATATGGGATGAGATGGTAGAGAAGGTCCTAACAAAGTTCTTCCCACCTACAAAAACATCTCAATAGAGAAGTGAAATTGGTAAATTCAGACAAATGGATTTTGAGCTACTTTATGAGTGTTGGGAGAGATTCAAGGATCTACTTAGGAGTTTTCCACAGCATGGTTTCCCAGACTGGCTGCAAATTTAGTTATTCTACAATGGGTTGAATGGGCAAACAAGAACAATAGTGGATGCAACATTTGGTTGTGCACTAATGGCAAAGACTACAAATGAGGCAAAGCAACTACTTGAAGATATGGCTTCAAGCACATTCCAGTGGCCAAATGAGAGAAATACAGTGAGAAAGGAGGCAGGTTATCTTGAAGTGGATCAGATTACAGCCCTAACTGCACAGATGTCTTCTTTAACACACCAAATGGTGATTACTAATTTAGCACCAAAGGAAGCATATATTGTATGAGAACCTTCTTCATCCTCTACTTATTAAAGCATATACCACTCTAGAGTTAAGCGGAGAATAAGTGCTATAGTAATTTTTGAGGTAACAAAATGCAAAACCCATATAATCCTATAAACTAGAGGAATCAAGATAATCCTACTTATGGAAATCAGAGGAAAAATTTGAATCACCCTCCCAGCTTCCAAAATCTACACCAAACTCAACCAGCTAAAAAGAAACCATCCTTATAAGATCTCATGGGCACTTTTATTCATGAAAGTTGAAACAGGTTTGCCAGGAATGAAGCAAGACTTGACGACATGAAAACAATAATGGAAAATATCAATGCATCCATTAAATCTTTAGAGATACAAATTAGTCAAATTGCAAGCTCTTCTAGCAATTACAATAGAGATACCTTTCCAAGCAACATGGAAAAGAATCAAGACAGCACCCAAGCAACATGGAAAAGAATCAAGACAGCACTGCAATGCCATAATGCTTGAAAGCAGAAAAGAATTGGAGTCGCTAAAGAAGAAAGAAGAAACACAAACATCTTTAGAAGTAAGAAATCAAGATTTAACACAAGAGGAAAATGAAAGACAACCAAAGAAGAAAGAGTCAAAAAAGAAAACTACAAACCAGGGTGAATCACATTCTGTGATAACCCTCTAGTTCTAAAAAAGTAGCTCTCTTTTCCTCAAAGATTTCAGAAGAAAAAAGATTGATGAGCAATTCAATAAGTTTCTTAAAATTTTTAAGAAAATTCATATTAACATTCCTTTTACAGAAGCATTGGAGTAGATGCCAAACTATGCAAAATTCATGAAGGAAGTTATGTCAAAGAAAAGGAAGCTTGAAGAATTTGAAATAGTGAAGTTGACAGAAGAATGTATTACCATATTACGGAAAAAATTCCTCAAAAGTTAAAAGATCCAGGGAGTTTTACTATTCCATGTGCTATAGGAAATTCATCACTTCATAAGGCATTATGTGATTTAGAAGCATTTATTAATCTTATGCCTCTTTCAATTTTTCAGAAACTTGGACTGGGAGAAGTGAAGCCAACCACCATCACATTACAACTAGCAGATAGGTCTTTGACTCATCCTTGGGGAATCATAGAAGATGTATTAGTGAAGGTGGATAAATTCATCTTCCCAGCTGATTTGGTAGTGTTGGACATGGAGGAAGATCATGAAGTACCTCTTATTCTAGGAAAGCCATTTCTTGCAATGAGAAGAGCTCTAATTGATGTTCAGCAAGGTGAGCTAACTTTGAGAATCAATGAAGAAAGGTAAAGTTCAATATTTACTATGCCATGAATTACCTAGTTGAAAAGAACACTTGTAACCAAATAGAGACTATAAATGAATGTATAACTGCAGTTTTTAAAGATGAAAGCTTAACTGATGCATTGAAAAATTGCATTACAAACTCTATTAGTCAGACCATGACAAGTTCAAAAGAAATCAAAAAATAAGTATTGTCTTTAGAGACGGGGTTAAAAGAGAAAGCAAGGAATGAAGTAGAAGTTTTTGATGAAGAACAAACCTTGAAAGAATTGAAGGAAGTGAAAGTTGCACTGGAATTGAAACAACTGCCAAAACACCTCTATGCATATTTAGGCAATGATTCATCATTCCTAGTGATTATTTCCTTTGCTCTAATAGATTTGGAAGAAGAGAAACTACTATGGGTGATAAGGGATCAAAATCTGCTATTGCATGGTTGATTGAGGACATAAAGGGTATAAGCCCTACCATATGCATGCATAACATTTTCATGGAGGAGTCTTATAAACCATCTAGAGAGCATCAGAGAAGACTCAACCCAACAATGAAGGAAGTAGTATGCACTGAGGTTTTAGAATTAATCAAAGCAAGTATTATCTATGCAATTTTTGATGGTGAATGGGTAAATCCTGTGCAATGTGTACCAAAGAAAGGTGGCATGATAGTTATTCAGAATGAGAACAATGAAATTTTACCCAATAAAACTATCAGTAGGTGGTGAGTATGTATTGACTATAGAAAATTAAACAAAGCCACCAGAAAAGACCATTTTCCACTACCTTTCATAGACTAATGTTAGATCATTTGGCCAGGTATGATTATTATTACTTTTAGGATGGATATTCAGGCTATAATCAGATTGTCATAGCCCCAGAGGACCAAGAGAAAACAACCTTTACTTGTCCTTATGGTACATTTGCATATAGGAGGATGCTCTTTGACTTATGCAATGCCCCTGCTACTTTCCAACGATGCATGATGGCAATATTTCATGACATAGTAGAAAGCACAATGGAAGTATTCATGGATGACTTTTCTATTTTTGGTTCCACATTTGATATTTACTTGCATAAATTGTTTCTCATTTTGTAGAAATGTGAGGAAACTAACCTAGTTTTGAATTGGGAAAAATGTCACTTTATGGTTAGGGAAGGTATTATACTAGGACATAATATTTCAGCTCATGGAATGGAAGTGGACAGGCAAAGATTGCAACCATTGAACAACTCTCACCCCCATCCAATATAAAAGGAATTTGTAGTTTCCTGGGCCATGCAGGATTCTATAGGAGATTCATTAAAGACTTCTTAATAATCTCTAAACCTTTATGCAATCTCCTTGAAAAAGATATTCCTTTTGATTTTAATGAATTGTGTTTGCAGGCATTCAATACATTGAAGGAGAAGTTAATCTCTGCTTTGATTCTAGTGATGCCTAATTGGAATCTACCTTTCGAGATCATGTGTGATGCAAGTGATATAGCAACAAGAGTAGTTCTAGGTCAAAAGCATGATAAGATCATTAGAGCTATATATTATGCAAGTCGCATGCTGAATGAAGCACAAAAGAACTACACCATAATAGAAAAAGAATTATTAGCAATGGTTTTTGCATTGGAAAAGTTTTGATCCTATATCATTGGTTCAAAGGTTGTTGTACACACTGATCATGCAGCTTTATGCCACCTCTTTGTGGAAAAGGATGCAAAGCCTAGATTGAATTGGGTATTGTTGTTGCAAGAATTTCATTTGGAAATTCAAGACAAGAGAGGGAATGAAAATGTGGTAGTTGACCACTTGTCTAGATTGGAGCACCCAAGCAATGAGAATGCAATTTAAGATAATTTTCTAGATGAACAACTCTTCACATTAAATGGTACATTTCCATGGCACACAAACCTTGTGAATTACCTAGCATGTGGCACTTATCCTCCAAACATTGAAGGACAGAAGAAGAAGTTTTTGCATGATGTGAAGGCATATCTTTGGCATGACCCATTTTTATTCAAGGTATGTGCTGGTCATATAATCTAGAGATGCATCCCTAAAGAAGAAATTCAAGACATTCTACAAAGTTGCCATTCATCTACATATGGACGCCATCATGGTGAGGATAGAACTGCTATAAAAATTCTACAATCCGGCTTCTATTGGCCCTCACTTTTCAAGGATAACTATAAATTTGTTAAAACCTCTGATCATTGTTAGCTAATGGGAACAATTTTGAGGAGAAATGAGATGACATTGACAAATTTCTTGAATTGGAAGTTTTTGATGTATGGGGAATTGACTTCATGAGACCATTTCCAATTTCAAGCAGCCATTCATAAATTCTACTTGCTGTCGATTATGTTTCAAAGTGGGTGAAAGTGGTAGCCACATCAACAAATGATGTGAAAGTAGTGTTAAAGGTTTTATGGAAACACATCTTCACTAGGTTTGGGACACCATGGGCAATCATTAGTGATGGAGGTTCTCATTTTTGCAACAAACTGTTCAATAACCTACTATCTAAGTATTGTGTGAGACACAAGGTGGCACTTTCTTATCATCCACAGGTGAATGGATTAGCTGAAGTATCCAATCCAGTGATAAAATAGACACTAGAGAAGACAGTAGGACGAAATCATAAGGATTGATCAAACCGACTGGAAGATGCACTTTAGGCATACCAAACAGCATACAAAACACCCATGGTCATGTCTCCATATAGGTTACTCTTTGGAAAGGCATACCACCTTCCAGTAGAATTGGAGCATAGAGCATATTGGGTAATACAGAAGCTTAACTTCGATTTGGGAGCCGCAAGTCAGAAGTGGATGCCTCAACTAAACGAGTTGGAGGAATTTTGTCACCAAGCTTATGAAAATTTTAGAATTTATAAGGAGAGGATGAACAGATGGCATGACAAACTCATTAACAACATAGAATTTCAACCAGGGCAACATGTTCTGCTTTTTAACTCAAGACTTAAACTACTTCCTGGAAAACTAAAATCATGGTGGTCAAGTCCATTTGTCATCAACGAGGTGTTCCCTCATGGAACAGTTGAACTAAGAGCACCAGATGGGAGAACATTTCAAGTGAATGGCTAGAGAATCAAGCATTATTTTGGACATGAGAACTATAGTAGAGATGTGACCCACTTGAAGGATGGAGAGTGAAGCAAAGAAGGAGTCGGGCTGAGGACTTTAAACCAAGTGCTTCTTGGGAGGCAACCCAATCTTTTGATCTATCTTTTGATTTAAATTTTGGATGTAGAATAACCTGCTTTAATTAGTAGAGTGTTGATAACTAATAAGTTCTATTCTAGCTTTACTTAGTTCGGTTCAGAGAATATAGTTTCACTTTATATTATCTTGCTTATTTGAATCCAATAATGACTCCTTATGTTATGATTTACAAGTACAAATTCATGTTGATAAAAGATGAGGAGCAAGTCAAGGAAAGGAATTCAAGACTAAAGCACCTTGGAGCAAAGTTTGGATAAGAAGGGAGAAAGAAAACACAAGAGGAGACAGCAAGGGGGTGCCATTAGCGCCGAAAGTCATTTAAATATATATATATATATATAGTTAGCTGAGCAGCTAGGTGGCGCCACTTAAATTCCCACATGCGTCGCTCGGGCCCACTCCCTAAAGCCTATTCACTCATGCCCAAAAGAGCCCCCTTTCCCTCTCTCCTCTCCCCACGAAAATCCTAACTCTTTGCTCTCCCCCTTTATCATTCGAATACTCTATTCCCTAAATTGTCACCACCACATCTTCTCCAACTCTCCTCCTCTCTACAATATCTCATCTCGAAGCCACTCTTGGAAGGTCCATGGTCCAAGCACTCAAGGTTGGGTTTCAAGCATTCATGGATGATCAACGATCCAAGGTGATATCTCCCCATTTTCCATTTGTTTCTCTTTCTTCTACATTGTGGGTGTGATTCTGAAAAGTGGAAAGCAAACATTAGGTTTGACAAGATGGGTTTTCAGTATGCCTTGGAGGTGTTTGGAGAAATGCTCAAGACCATCACATGTTGAT
Source organism: Pouteria campechiana (assembly GCA_036873735.1). NCBI lineage: Eukaryota > Viridiplantae > Streptophyta > Magnoliopsida > Ericales > Sapotaceae > Pouteria > Pouteria campechiana. Next base: position 14,663 of record JAYJMB010018983.1, read on the forward strand.
TTTTGTGGCATTAGTGTGTTTGGTTTATGGTGAGGTGTTGTGAAAATGAAATTGGGATGATCATTAGTGGGGTAGGACACGATTTTCCATTGTTTGAAGTGGCAAGGAGGTTTTTTCTTTGTTTGAAGTGTTGAAGAGGTTCCATTGTTTGGAGTAGGGTACGAATTTGGTGAGGAGTTTGATTGAGTTTACCTTGGTTCGCATGGTGAGAAGTTGTGATTTTCATTGAACCATTGCATTGTGTTATTGAAGTGAATGGTATGATTTTTGATGGGGTTTCATATCTATGCCTCTTGCATTGTATGTAGAGTGGTTTTTCTTCTGATAGTTGTATTGAAGGGGTGATGCACTAAGTGCCTACAAGGTGTTTGTGATTAAATCTAAGTAGCGGTTTCACTGTGAGATGGTAGTTTAGTTGATATCCGTTGTGGAGGCTAGTTTGAATTTTGAAGTTATGATTGGCCATATATGTTCTTGTGATTATTTGTCATTGTTTGCATCTATTCTTGTGTTGCATTCGGCAGGGCTGTCAGCATGCCTCCTAGAAAGACAACAACTTCTGGACCATCCAGCGGATTATGACCCTACTTTCTTTAATGCAAAAGTTGAAGACGTTTACACTTCCTCCATCATGCAAAGTGAAGGTATCAAAGAGAGAGGAATCAATTCTACATATATTGATATGAAAAACATCATTGAACGGAGGAATTGGAAGAAATTTGTGGCTCAACCTGAGCCTGCTATGTTGCCAATTGTTCTAGAGTTCTATGTGAATGCAAGAGCTTAATACAGTGAATCCCACCAATAGAAGAGTTCTTATAAGGGGTAAACTGGTTCTTTATGATAGATCTTCCATCAATCACTATTTTGATTTGACTGAAATTGAGGATGATGCGTTTACCTCATGGTTAGAGCAAGGTCTAGATTACGACGCCATCATTTCTAGTTTGGCTCATTCGCGCAGTCAATGGAAGAAGAAGGATAATAGAGTCATAAGCTTTCCAAGAGGGTAGCTAGAAGCAATATCCAAGGGTTGGCACTACTTCATCTCTACTAAGTTGCTACCTTCCAGCCATGTTTTAGATGTCATAAAGGAGAGAGCTCAACGTAATTATGCTATTGAGAAAAGGTTGTTAATTGATGTGGGGAAGATCATTGAGCAGTCTATTGTATCTTTCTACAGAGAATAGTTGTCTAGCAATTTGGATCATCCATCTCTTATTTGCTAACTTTGTTTTGCAGCAGGTGTTGCTAACAAACCCAATGAGGAGCTCCAAATACCATTGCCCATGATTGATGATGCTGTCATGGAGACATTGGAGAGGACCAGTGCTGCAAGTCATGGAGCTGGCACTTCTTCTTCTAGGTTGAGGCGCCAAACCAACGTACCCATCTCGGAGATCACTCTTGAGGATCTTAAGGAGTAGGTTTGGGAGTTGCAGGATTCACAGGAGCAATATCAGAAGCGTACTAAGCATCAACTCAACTATTTGGTGGACCATAGTTTGGTGATGAATGAGATGTTCAAGAATGTCAGCTTCTTTTAGGGTTCCAGCTCAGTTGTTCTTCCTACACCACCAGCATTTTCTCCAGATTCACAGTTGGATGTTGATGAGGAGTCCACTAAATACACTGATGAGTAATCTGATATTTTCTAGGGAAGCCCTCATTCTATATTGCTTTATTCACACATTGAGGATAATGTTCAATTCAAGTTTGGGGGAGTAGTTCCAGTTTTGTGATGTTATTTAGTCTTTGTCTTATGTTTAAACTATTTAGAGATTATGTTGTTTGTTTGGAATTAGCACTCATGTGCCTTATGTTAGAACTATGTTTAGAATGTTTAGTTTGTTTGGATTTTGCAATCATGTCTTTTGCAGATGATGCATCCAAGAGAAAGTGCATGCTAATATGATGAAACTAAATAGGATGACTCTCTCTCTGACTAATCACTAGCAGAGGCTGAGTTTTTATTGCCATTGCATATAATTTTGAAAGAAGGAGATGCATTCCTTGTGATTTAATGAGTCTTATAAAAAGTCTTTCTTTTCATGACTGATGAAAATGTTTCAAGCATAGTATGTCATGATCAGGTGAAGTGTATGTAATTCAGTTAACAATGTTATGAATTCATTGACTTATTTTGATTGACAAAAGCATGTTAGAACTTGTTTGATTATCCCTCAAGGCGAAGTCCTATACAACATGTTTATTTAGAAGTGATTTAGGTAATTTTTTTATTCAGTTTGGGCCTTTCAAGCCAACCTAGTACATGTAATGTCACTCGTATCCCCATTGAGCTTAATTAAAGAATGACATATGCAAAGCATGTAAAAAAAAAACCACCATTTGAATTTTTTTCTTCTTGTAGTATCATTATCTAAGCCCATTTAGCCTGAAAAACCATGTTTCACCCATTCAGAGATATATGTCATGTACATGGTTGTTTTAGAGATATGAACAAAGCAAAAGAAAATAAATGTGGGGGTGTTGAATTAAATATGCTATACATATATATATATATAATCAAGCAAGGAAAGAGGTTTAAATTGGGGGGATCACATTCCATGAACTCAAAAGAAAATAAGTTTCAGGGTGTAATAGTAATACAACCTAGAATAAAAAAAATAATAATAAATATGAGGAAACCCCAATAGAAAGTAAGATAGGGAACTTCCATGAGCACTTCAGTTTGATTCTTTGACTTTGTTATTCCTTTTTCCCTTTTCTTTGTGAACCAAACCAAAGGTGCCAATATAAACTTTAGAAAGAGCTATTGATCCAAGTAAATAGAGTTCTCTACATTAGTGGAGAGGGATTATGAAAAATAGGCATATGATATACTTGTGAAGATCATTAGAATCATTAGTTCAAACATTGTTGACTAATAGCTATGCATGGATCTTGAGATTTACATAGCACACACGATCATAATTTTCACTTCATGATAGGATTGATGAAGTATGAGTTCATGAGATTACTTTGAAAATGCATTGAATGAATTGTAAATCATGTGTATATTTGTAATTTATCTAGCATATGCTTGATTGTCTAAGAGAGAGTTTTTCCTAATTGATTCACTAGTTTTGTTGCTATTTTGCTCGAGAATGATCAAAAGCTAAGTTTGGGGGTATTTGATGAGTCTATAATATACTATATCTTAGTACTCAAATTCATATGTTATGTAACCTCATTTAACATGTTTTATTTATTTATGATTATATTTGATGAGACATTACATCTAATTGACCTATTTGATTTTTTAGTCAACAAATAATATCTAATTGAAGTAAATGTGAACAAGCAACACCTTGATGCTAATTCTGGCACTGATCGAAATAGATTCAAAAAAAGTGGTCAACATAAGAAGTGAAAATCTTCAAGTCAGCTATCCAACGTAATATGAATCATCCAATTCCAACAACAAATGAAGAAGACATGATCAAAATAGTGAAGGCTTCTCAAATAGACAACATTTTGGAATTGCAGACACTTAACACAGCATAGGCATTGGCCATTGGATAGTAAGGTGGCACTGTCAGCACCAATTTTGTCACTGCCAGTGCGAGATGCAAAGGACTTATGAAAATTCTACGTAATTCCATTTTGGGGTTTGGTTTATAAATGGTAGTTATAGGATTTTTGAGGGTTGGTTAGCTAGGGTTTTGAAGTGTGCTTGGAGGCTACAATTCCAAGAGTTTTTAAGGAGTTTTGGAAGAAGCTTTGAGGAGAAGAAGATCAACTTGGAGATCAAGAGGTTCAAGATCATTACCAAAGGGTGAAGAGCAAGTTGAAAAGGGGGAAGACATTGAATTATTTTGGTTTTAATTACTTTTCTTCCTTATCTTTGTGATTTATCTTAGAATTGGAACTATGATGATGTTTGAATATTACTTGTTTGATTTATTTTACATCATGAGTGGCTAATCTCTCTTTTTCTAGAAGAGAGATGGATTTTATGTTGAGTTCATGGTGTAATCAATGATTTTCTTTTTGATAATGCAATTAAGTTTATTTATGATATTTGGTGTTTAAGGCTTTCAATTGATTTGCTACCCATTGGATGATTTTGTAATTAGGGTTTGATACTTGGAAGAGGTAACCCTAATTAGGATTTAAAGATCACAACATAAAACTAAAGATCACTCAGGAGAGCTTTTATATTTGATGAAATCTTCAGCAAAGAACCATAGATATTAATGCATTCTTATTACTCAGATTTTTATAGGGATATCGAAATTAGGGTTTTGAGAATAGATATTTAATCTATCACTCGAAATAGGGGGTTAAGTAAATTGGATTCTCGGTTTATAAACTTATGCATTGTTAAATCAGATTTGAGTTGAAATTGCCATGAATGAAATATAAATGAAGTCAATCCTCTAGGATTTCCATATATTGATTTATTCAATTCAAATCTATTCTGTTTAGTTGTTAGTTAAGATTTTTGTATTTTCAGTCATCTAAATAAATTTAGAATTATTTATAATGATAGCTAGTGAAAGATTGAAATACACAATATTTGCGGATACTAAACTCACTTATCACTAAACTATAAAACTTAACATCGTACACTTGCAGTTAGATTTTCAGTGAACAGTATACATGTTCAGACAGTTTAAAGCTCTTCAATATTGCTTGAATGTTGTTTCTTAGAAACTATGTTGCATCTCTCTTATGCTTTACTTTTTTATTTTGACAAAAATGGGGAGAAATATAGTGAAATTATAAGCAATACAATAGTAAAATATAGTATCTATTTAGGGTGAGCCACATGAGCTAAAAGCTATATAAGCTAAAGCAGTACAATAAGTTAGGGGGAGTCATAATACAATTATTTGTTCTTCACTTAACTCTTATGTGCATTCATAATTATGAATATTTTTACTCTCTTAAAAAGTATTTCATTCAAATGTTTTATCATTATCAAAAGGGGGTTAATGTTGAACCAAATGGCATATGTGGCAAATAGCCAAGTTTTGGTGATAGGTAACAATATATAAGTGAAGACTTAAGGCATTGACAGATGTGTTCCTAAGTATTGCAGAAACAAATATAAATGACATACGTGGAAAAAACTCAAATACAGTAGATAATGTGTATAGAGATTACATCAGCAAGGAGATCCATTGTACTAAAAGAAGATCTAAAATGCTAAAAAATAATGGCACTGAAACTTTGAAAAGAAGCCACAAAGCATATCTGAAGCTATGGCATTTAAGCCTCAATGAGTGACCAAATAAATCTTCTACAAATAAAGTCAGTATTAGACAATACCTGCCTCAGTCGAATTTAGACAAATTATTCCAAGGACAAGTCAAATAAATTCCTCATATACAACATCTACCCACAACAAAAGATGAATTCAGATTATAGAAGCAAGAGACAAAATGGAACTGAAGTTAGACAAATGTAGAGCTAAAACTGAAGTCAAACTGACCATGCATCTATCTCTCACATGGAGTATGTCTAAACCAAAAGAAGAATAAGGAACTCGTCTGCAACTTACCACTGATGAAGTAGAAAATGAAATAGAAGAGGCACAATGGCCACAGATGATAACTTACTTTGTCTGCATATATGTGTAGCCCTATACGTCTCTGATTCATTTGTTACTTGCAATAGACAAACCAACAGACGAACTACTTGAAAGACATTATCTGTGCCTTCCAAATTTGGCTATAGCTCTCTACAAATAAATTAATAGACAAACTCAGTTAGTCTATTGTGAAAAAACCTTGTTCGTGCTCACAAAAGTTATCGATAACTTATAATAGACAAGCCAACAAACAAAGCTACCTTGTCTGGTAAACAGTAAAAAAAGAATTTCATCTGTGCCTCTACAATTCATTTGTTACTTATAATAGACAAACTAGAAGACAAAGTGAAAATGCTAAAATGGACTCAGGACAATTTGCAAAGACAAAGGTGTCTTCTATATCTTATGGGTCTACTCAAAGCTAATTTTTCTATTAATTACAAGAGAATCTAGACTTGATCAGATAAAGTCCTCAAACAAATTATGGCTAAATTATTATGGCACATCCTAATAAGTAGAAACTACTTACACCAAACAATACTGGTTGAACTCTCCGAATAAACCTTCTCATGAACAAATTATATTAACTCCAGATAAAGTATACATGCTCAGTACGGAAAGAAATTTAAAGGAAAGTAGTTTTCACTCTGACAAAGATTGTAACTCTCAAAGGTTGCATCCCTTCAAGGTTAATATGCATCTTTCCATATAAATGAAGAGTTAGTTATGCAAAATGTCTTCATCCAATGTTTGTCAAAACCAAAAATGCATTTTCTTCAAGGATGACACTGCAGGCTTTCTAACTAGAATGAGTTTATTAAGAAGATAACTTTTCAACAGGAGAAAATTTAGAATGGTCTTCAATATTCAATGGGAGTCATTTACCTCCAACGGGCAAAAAATTCAAAAGGAGTATAAAGGTAGTACAGTGTTAATAAATAAGTTTGAGGAAGCAGAGAGAATAATGACAAGGAGAAAAGAGCTTAATAGAACAACCTCTCTCAATCAGATAATTTTTCCTCCAAGATATTCAATCTCTATTGTGTTGATAGATGCTGAGCCTCAAAGATCTATCATTATCATATTTCTAGAGTATTGATATCTTTTGTGTTCTAATGTGTAATCATTTTTATATGCACTTCAACTTTGTACATGGTGTGCTGTCATAGGTAACCAAATTTAGGACCTTACTCCAATCAAATTACCTATAATAGTGTGAATAAGGGTCGATCCCACGAGGAGTATCTAGCTTAGTTTTATGCAATGTGAACAAGAAAGGGGGGGTTTTGAATGTAATGAAGAAAGTGTTATAAAAGAAATCTATTAGAGAAAAAAACCTTGGTTCAAGTCTACATCTTCCATAAGAATCTCATAACTGATCATTGATGCAATTATAAATTAAATCATACTTTGAATATTTACCATTGAAATTATTTTTCCTATCTCTCCTTCAACATAGTTAATTAGAAACACACTATCCAACTAACCCTAACTACTAAATAACCTCAAACACGTGCTAGAGATTTAATCAAATAGTAGCCTTAAGATTTGTAGAGATTGATGAAACTTAATAACACAAGTACATTCAATTGCATTTAATTTAGTCAAATATTCTTCCTAAGATTTAATAACTGCAATAGTAGCAAATTATTAAACCCTAGTTTCTTTGCAAATTAGAGGGACCAAATGATTACAGATTTGATATCTAATCTAGCAATAGATTGCAATGAATAATAAACTAGTAAGCCTCCTAGCAATTAAGCATGAAAATCATAACCATGAACAAAGAATAATATTCAATACTCAAAGTATAAATTGAACAATTAAAACAAATTGGATAACACAATATATTGATTCTGAGGCTTCTGTCTCCTTAAACCAAGAATAAAATTTTAGCCATTTAAGGCCATGAAATTGCAAAGAAAATAAAATAAAAGAGAGAAGAGAGAAAATTCTCTATTGAAAGCCGCCAAGAAGTCCTCTCCAAACCCTAGCAAAAGAAGCCTCAAAAATCCTAAAAAATTGATATTTATATAGAGTCAAAAATACACAAAACAACAATCTTCACAAGTTTCAAAAAGTGGGGAACAAAGTCAGGCACTAGCAGTGCCACCTCGCTGTCCAGTGGGGTGGTAGTGTGAAGTGCTTTGGCACCAACGATGTCGGTCTGCTGCCTCTAGTGCTGCATTGCTCCTTTTTGCTTCTCCTCAGCATGCCATCTGGCATACGATCCATACCGCAGGGGTGGAGAGATTAGTGGTGGGCTACAAGATTGGGTCTAGCAGTTGTAACACCTGTGGTGTTTGAAATCTACTCATGAGCAAATGGGTAGAGTTTAGACCATGAATTCTATAAATTTCAGTATTTTGGTTATATAAAAACAATAAGAAGAAAAGAACTCAAGTGGTGAGATTGAGTAAAGACACATTTGTGATCAATAAGAATGGTCTAAAATAGTTATCACATGTATTATAATGTGTGTGAAATATCAGTTTGAGTATTGTATGCAACTTGGAATGAAAATGGCATATGGAGTCACTTATAGTAGAAAATTTGGCTAAAAAGAACTAAATAGGTGATTTTTGACAATTGACCTCAAACGAGGTGAAAAGTAGTAACATGTCTCATTTAATGTATACGAAGTGTGGAAGGTGATAGTTATAATGTTTAAGGTATCTTATGTGAAATGGGACTATTGATGATTTCGTTTAAGTACAAATTCAGAAATTGAATAGCTTATTGCAATGGACAAGTTATTATTTGGATTTGGGAGAGAAATTATTTCTTAAATGAGAATGTTAGGATGATTATTCATGAAATTAATGGGACATGTAATGATTGAAAGTCTAAGAGTGAAAGATGAGAGAAAAAGTGAAAAATTTGGAAGAAAATTAAAGGAGCATAAGTGTACATTATGAAAATGCTGAATTTGAAAAAGGGTTTATTATGATTGACATTTAACATAGATAATGAACTAATTTGAAAACATGTTCAACATGAAAGTTCATGAAATTATCCATCTAATGGAAGAAAAATCACTCACTTCCAATGTCATATGAGGAAGTTATGACTAATACACCAAAACTATTCCAAATGAGTTAAAAATAATAAGATGAATGAGATGGGTCAACTTTATTGAAAATTTTGATAGATTTGGGGAGGAAACGTTATTAACATGACATTTATAGCTCTTAAAGTTATCTTTCTAATGCTTAATAATTGGGTCATTTGGACATCGTATGGAAAAGTTATGATTAAATTACTAACATGCTTTGGAACAAAATTTTCTTGCTGCAGCAAGGCTTTTCTCTATCGCGACAAGCCTCCAGAAAAATGGAATTTTCCACACTGTAGTGTGGAATTTGATGCTGCAGTGTGGGTCATTATTTTATGCTAGATAGTGACTTTTTTGGCCATTTTTCTGTCCTATTTCTTCTTTGGTCCGTTCCATTCTTTTTTCCCTTTTGCTCTAGTCTCATTATACTTGATTTCTAGCTATTTAAGCTAGGAAATCATCTTGCCTAGCTAGATAAACTTGTGATCTTTCGTTTAAACAAAATTTTCACCCATTTGAACCATGAAAAATGGAAGAAACATCAAATTTCCATTAAATGGAAGGAGCCATGTGGAGGTGGGAGCTTGGTCATTCATTTGGGGAGGACGGTTATGCTTGTAAGAGAAGGTAAGCTCAATCTCCCAACCGAATCTTAGATTTTAGATTTATAGAGTTTTGGGGACAATGATGAAATTGATGTTGAAATTATGGGGAACCTGATTTATACATGCTTAATGAGGTATTGGGAATGATTTGGCATAAGAAATCATAATTTTTGACAAGATAGGATTTCTCTGAACAGTAAAAATTGGGGAATTTCATGAATTTTGTGAAATTATCATGGGAGAAAGGTTTGATGTATGATTTATAATATTTTGAGACTTGTTTGGAATGAATCAAACATGTGAGGCATGTGTTTAAGCCATAACCTAAATTAGGTTAAACAGAGTTTTTGCGTGTGAGCTATGTAAATCTTGAATTGGGTAAAGGAAAAGCTTAATTGAGCTGTTTAAGTGATAAGTCATGGAAAAACTCTAATTTAACTTGTGTATGGCACATTTTTGATAATATTTTTCAATGAGAAAAATGATGAGTATGAAATTATGCACTTGGGAAATATATAGGTTTAGCCATAAATCATATTCATTGGTTTGGAAGAAATTAGTTCGAGCTATGTTTGTAATTGAATGGGACTATTACCTTGTACAGATGATCTGAGAAGGATGAAAAGGCGTAAAAATGGAGAGAAATGATTTGGAGCTAAGAGCCAAAGGTAAGTAGGCATTTGTTTACATTAGTTGGCTAGGGATATTCATTATCCCTTTGTTTGAAATTCCGGGCATGTTTGGTTGATTGTATGGGCATTAGCCCATTTGTATGAATTGAGATATGTATATTTAACTAGGGATAGTAAATATCCCATATTTATTTAAGATTGATGTGTTTTGATTTGTTAAGGATATTGACTATCCCTTAGATTGGAATATTCAATGCTTTGGGTTGATTTGTATGTCTAATGGGAAGGATAGAGAAGATCCCTTTGTGGTATGTTTAACTTGAAGGTTGGTCCAATGTGAGCTTGATTGATTGGATGAAAATAACATGGAATTCTTTATCTAATGTTAATTGATGAACATATATCTGTTTGTGCTTATTTATAATGATGAATATTGATTATTTGATATGAAATATACTAATTGTGGATTAATCATTGTTTAGGACATTTCTCTATTTACTGAGTTGCCCGGACTCATGCCTTCTTTCTTATATTTTTTAGCTGACAGATCAGGTAAAGAATCCCAGCTGAGGCTTAGGACTGGTGAGCTAGCTTTGAACATATTATTCTTATGATAGAATAATTTGGATTTTATGTGGATTGTATCATTGTAGTTAGAAGATTGTTATTGATGTATAATTGAATGGCCTGTCATAATAAAGTATTTGTATTTATAGATGAATTCTATGTTAGCTTAGTGGATGTATTGCCATCATGATTCACGTTCAATCTTGGGCTGTGGGAATATGGGTGTATGTTTTAGAATTTATATTCTTACTTTATGTTAGTTTATATATGACTATATAGGTTTGGATAGCCCCATTTTCAGGGGAGACTCCATCCAATTTTCTATAAAATTAGATAAATTAGAAAATGGGACCGAGAACTCCCACCCTAAAAGTGGACAATTCGATGTGAAATACAGTATAAAATGATAAGTCTTCCCTCAAAAGGTAGGGCATGATAGTAGCCTAACCTCTCCGCTACCACCACAGATCTCTATAAAAAAATCCATGCTTATCACACTGCTAGATCTTCGAACTAACCAAAACAAAATTTGAGTCATCATCTAAAGTTTTCCGAAATTCCTTAATTGAATTCTTTTTACACTTAACCACTCCAATTGTCTCCTAGCTCAAAATATAAGAATAATGAGTATATTTAGGAACCAAATAGATGTAAAAGATTAAATATTAAAGGAAAAAAATATTTTATTTTGCATTCTCATCAATACAAATCATCTTAGTAAACAGGCGAAGTGATGTACAACATTAGTGTTATCAATCAGCCATATGAGTTGATGGTGAGGTCAGGAAAACCACTATGTTTATGCCCCCTAGAGATGGAATCTAGAATAGTACTAGGAACACTGTATTTATGTCCCCTAGAGCTAGATACTAGAAGAGTGTTGGGAAGACTAATTTACATCCCCTAGAGTTGGAATCTAAAAGAGTACTGGGAGCATTAGTTATGCCACCTAGAACTAGAATCAAGAAGAGTGTTGGGAGCTCTAATGTATTCCATTATGAGTGATAGTGGAACCCAAGGCACAAGGAGTGTGCTCTTGGAAGAGTAGACGTAGAGACAGGGTGTTCGAACTACTATAAAAATTATTGTGTGTATTGTCTACTTGATTACTTTACTTTATGTGTTACTATCTTATCATTTCATGTCACATATCATTACCCACACACAATTATTTGCCTAAAAAAGAACAACTAAGGAAAGTTGAATCTATGTGTGGAGCAAATACCATGATTGAACGAACAACTATGAAAATTACATATGCCTTACAATATTATTTCTGCCCAACACATTGATTTTTAATTGGCCATAATTTTTATATGCTCAATTCAACCCTCCTTCTTGATCTTTCTACTACATGTGACAAATAGTTATCTTCCTTTTTATATCCTCCTCATTAGGGTTTAGCCTTCTTGCATAAATTCAACAACCATTATGCAAAATTGTAAAGTTGTCGCACCTTCGAGTGTTGCGGCACCCAATTTCTGCCAAAATCTCCTCTTTGCGCCGTAGTGCCCATCTTCTATTCAGCCCTCTTTTTATGATCATGCTATGGGCACTACGGCACCCAATCACTACCTATTGGATCCTGGTTTTTCTTCTATGTGTTGGGTGCCACACCCAGTTGCTGTCTTCCTTTTTACTTCTTTGAAAAGCTCTAAAATTTGATTCTCTTTTTCTGCCACCTGTTATCTCATCCAAGCTCCATTGCAGTTCCTCTTTTTTCTCATTCATTCTCCCATGTTGTCTTCACTTTTCCTGCATTCACATGTCTACAAATAAACACAAATAAATACATAATAAAGCAACTAGAAACAACTCAAGAACCAACAAAAACTTAGCTCAAAAGATATGATAAAAGTGAATAAAATTCACTTATCATGCTCTATAACTTGACTAGTTTTTGCAACATTCTGAATTATAGAATTTTCATTACACTGTTCCAAAGGGTCCTTAACACTTTCATCATTAGCAACAAAATCCTCCAAAATCTCAATGCTTTTTCGTGTATTCTTCTCAATTAGACAATCTAAAGCACGGTAAATGTTAAACCTTACCTCATGATCATTAACCTTCAAAGTTACCTCATCATGTTGCACATCAATTAACACTCTTCTAGTTATTAAGAATGGTATTCCAAGAATTCAAGGTACTTCATGATCTTCTTCTATGTCTAGCACCACAAAGTCAGTTGGAAAGATGAATTTGTCTACTTTTACCAACACATCTTCTATAATGCCTCAAGGATAAGTCAAAGACTATCTGCCAATTGTAGTGTAATGGCAGTTGGCTTCACCTCTCCCAATCCAAGTTTTTGAAAAATAGATAAAGGCATTAAGTTAATAGATGCACTTAGATCACATAATGCTTTATGAAAGGAAGAATTGTTAATAGTGTAAGGAATAGTAAAAATCCTTGGATTTCTCAAATTTTGAGGAAGCTTACTCTTCAATATAGCACTACATTCTTCTATTATCTTAATAGTCTCAAATTCTTCAAGCTTCCTTTTCTTGGAAATGACCTCCTTCATGAACTTTGCATAATTTAGCATTTACTTCAAAGCCTCTGCAAAAGGAATATTGATGTGAATTTTCTTAAAAATTTCTAGAAATTTGCTGAATTGTTCATCAATTTTCTTCTTTTGAAATCATTGAGGAAAAGGAAGTAGAGTTTTGAAAATTGGAGGATTATCTGGAACTAGAATTCACCCAAGTTTGCAAACTTCCCTTTTTGGTTCTTCTTTCTTCTCTTCCTTCTATTTTCTTTGTGCAATATCTTGATCCATTGCTTCTAAGAATGATTGTAGCTCCTCATGCTTCCTTGGAGATTACAATTCTTTACCACTCCTTAATGTTACAAAATTACATTGCTTCCTTGGATTTTTTTAGTGTTACTTGTAAAAACACCTTTGTTTGGATTATTGCCAGAATTTGCAAGTTGACCAATTTGAGTTTCCAAAGACTTGATAGATGCATTTATATTTCCCATGTGCATTTCAATACTATTAAGTCTGGCTTCATTCCTTATAAATCTTGCTCAACTTTCTATTATAAAGGTACTCATGTGATCTTCAAGTGATGTTTTCTCTTCTGCTGGTTGAGATTGATGTTGAGGTTGAAAACTAGCAGGAGGGTTTATTGCATTCTTAGGATTCCCATAAGAAAGATTCTCATGATTTCTCAATCCTGGATAATACTAAGTTGGTAGGTTGTTTCCACATAGTTGTTGTAGCCCTTGTTATTCACATATTGCACCTCTTCCTTGGTTTGATCTGTAGCAATGTATGATCCAATTGTAGAAGACAGGTCTCCCAAAATTGAAACTCCCTTTGATGCTGAATTGGCTATTGTTAACTAGAGAGTTAGAGATGACATTTGTGCAGTGAGAGCTATAATTGGATCTACTTCAAAACAACTAGTGAATTTTCGTACCATATTGCATTCATTAAGCCATTGAAAAGTATTAGATGCCATGTCTTTAAGCAAAGAATAAGCACTTATTGCAATTTTTCCCTTCAAAGAACCTCCAGGAGTAGCATCTACTATTATCCTTGTCTGACCATTCAACCCATTGTAGAACAATTGGATTTGAAGCCAATCAGGAAAACCATTTAGAGGACATCTTAGAATAAGGTCTTTGAATCTCTCCCAACATTCATAAAGTGGTTCAAAATCCATCTATTTAAACTAATGTATTTCACTTCTTAGTTGAACAGTTTTTGCAGTTGGGAAGAATTTTGCAAAGAACATTTCAACCACTCATCCCACATAGTGATGTTCCTTGGCTATGGACTTTGCAACCAACCTCTAGCTTTGTCCCTCAAAGAGAATGATAATAATCTTAATCTAATGGCATCATCTGAACCACCATTCATCTTCATTATGTCACTTATCTCTATGAACATAGCCAAGTGAATATTTGGATCTTCACTTGGAGAACCCCCAAACTGATTCTATTACACCATATTGATCAAAGCAGGCTTTAGCTTGAAGTTGTTGGCATGAATTGTTGGATAACTAATACCAAATTAATTATCATTGACCACCGGCTGAAGTAATCCTTGATCGCTCTCTACTAATTTTGATCTGCCATTATGCAGGATTCAGTCCACTTTACTATCCTAATTTCTCAAAGTGTTTTGTCAATCTTTGGATCAAAAGGAGTCAAATCACGTGCTCTAGGATTTTGCATGCACTATTAAGAAAATAAAAGAAATAGAATCAAATAAAAATGAGAGAAAAGAAAATTCAAAAAATAGTAAAAAATAAAAATCCAAATTTAAACTAGAATTATCCCATGACACTATTAGTGAGAAACTAAAATAAAAATAGTCTCTAGCAATGGCACCAAAAACTTGTTCATTGAAATTCAACCATAAACATACGATGTCATGTTTTATACTACAAGAATGTGAGAAGGGTTATCGTCTCCATAGGGATGATAAATTTTAATTAATCAATAAATATTGCAATAAATAATCCTAATTTTATTTAAATAATTAAATACTAAGATATTGAATAAGATGTAGGAAAGAACATGCCTTAGTGGAAAGATATTAAGATACAAAAGTCTTAGAGGATCAATTTCACTTATGCTTCAATTATGGTGCTCTTAACTCATTATATATTGATCATTCTCTTAGTTTATAAATCAAGAATTCTAATTCACTCAACTCCCTCTTCCGAGTGCTGAGTCAAGTTTTTATTCTCAATATCCTAATTTTGATAACCCCATAAAAATTGAAAGATTAAGAATGCATTAAGATTTGTAATTCTTTTAAATGATTTCACAAATTCTAAAAGCTCTCCTAAGTTATCTTAGAATTTCATGTTATGATGCCTAGATCCTATTCAGGATTACCTCTCTTGAGCATCAAATCGCAAATATATAATCTTTCAATAGATGGCCAATAAATTGAAAGCATTAAGAATAAAACATCACATATAAACTAATATCAACTCTCAATAATACAACCAATTAATCACACCATAATATTCACATAAGATCCATTTCTCCTCTAGAAGCTACTCTTAATAATATTAAAAACAATTCCAAGTATTCTAATCATGATTTAAATAATAATGGAAGAACAAGAAAGAATAATGAAACTCTGATTGACTATTAAAGAATAATGAAACTCTGATTGAATGTTGATCTTCCTGTAAGCTTGACACCACAATTACTTCTAATCTTGAACTCCCTCACCAAAAGAACTCTATTTTTATGTTGCATCCAAACTCTCTCTCAAATTATCCTCCTTAGAACCTCTTAAAATAACCCAATTTAGGGTTTGTTTGCACCTTCATACAAATTTCCAAAGTTATTTTGTGCAAACATTATACAAAATTTCAAATATATCAACTTCCTACACTGATGGGCACCGGGGTGCCCAAACTCTGTCCATAACATCAAATTTTCAACAGCTAGGTGGGGAGCCCAACTATCCTTTGTGAATATACTTCAATATTTTAGTCATAACTTCCTCATCAAATGTCAAAATCATGCGATTATTAGTACGTTGGAAAGACAATTCAAAGGAATATAATTTCCATGTTGAACACTTTCTCAAAATAAGCCTTCATCTATATATAAAATTGCCTTCAAGTGATGGTTTTCTCATATTTAGCTTTGTTTTGACATGTTTTGATGCTTGACACACAAACTAACTCTATTAAGTGCAATATTTAATCAAATATGATTATAAATCAATAAAATCATGTTAATTGAGGATCCAAAATATGTGACTTTAGGTATTAAATTTGATAAATTATGAGCTTATCAACACATCTAAAATCATGAGGAGTAAGTTGAGAATATGAAGAAGTTAGGAGACTCTAAAAGATGAAGGTTGTCAACATAAAAACTAAGTCTGAAATAACTTTAGAGTTGTTTTAAATGTGAGAACCAAGCTTCGAAGGCTAAATTACAATAGATAGAACGATCTAGCATCAAAAGGGAGCTTCAAAGTAACTTTAGAGTTGCTTTAGATGTTTTGAAGTACACTACTGAAGGAAATAAAGACAAATGCCAAAGTTCAAATGGCAAACTGAGCTTCAGAGGAGAACTTCAAGTCTGAGAATATGTTCAGAGGAGAAGTTTAGAACATACTGAGCCATTAGAGGATTTGAAGATAAAGTAAAAATAATATCAGCAAGTTCAATACGAGTTCATTCAGCCTCTTCAAAGGATCTTTTGATTGTATTCAGAGAGTGTTCAAAGGTGTATAAATGTTGAACATAAGAAGAAACATAGCCATTTGAAGAATTAGGGTTTCAAGGGGATTTAAACAGTTTGAGAACAACTTCAGAAAAGCTTCAGAGGTGAAACATGCTGCTTCAAAGGTTTTAGAGTTAAGATTAGCTAAGCTGAAGCATGAAGGCATGGTGTTAAGGGATTAACATCACTTTAGAGGTTCTGAAGTCTTGCTTTAGATATCTTGAAGCACTTTTATGAAGCATTCCAGAGATGCTGGTTTGATTCATTTTTGAAGCAGTGCAAATTGCAATTTTGGTCACTTTAGAGGGTCTGAAGTTAGTACTTTAGAGGGTCTAAAGAAATAGCGATAACTTGATAATTTATGAATGAGCTCCCAAATGCAGCATCCAGGCCTTTAGAGGCTCTAAAACTTTACTTCAAAGGGGTAAAAAATTTGATTGTTTCCATGCATTTAATGAGCATCATCTTCCTAAAAGGCTAGATTTTAAATCCTGGTATAAAGGGAGTTAACGAAGGATGCTCCAGAAGTTAGAAAAGTTAGTTGAACAAATTTACAAAGCATTCACACCAACATTTAATGTTTTCTTCCAAGAGATTTCAACTCCAATGCACAACACTCTAATAAAAGAACTCAAAGACATTACTTTAACAACCATCTGGCGTCTAAAATTTTTGTTCTTGATTGTCATATCATTTATTTTGTTATTTTACTTTGTAAAATCCTTTTGCCTTAGAGGCATTTACTTTTGTACACATTTACTTATGTTTTCATGATTGCAAGTAGAGGGCCTATAGTCTATTGTATTCAGCAAGTAGGAAGACTTATTGAGTTTGTGCTCGGGAAAACCAACAAGTGTATTTTTCATTGGAGTGAGTTGATCAAGTGTTAATGGAACCTGAGTGTAGAAGAGAGACTAACTTAGAGAAGTAGAGTAGGTACTAAGGAAGGGGCAAACTATTAGGATTATGTATATGCTTTTGATGATAACAAATCTTATCTTTGACTTGATTTATGATAATGATGCTTTTAGTTTTTGGAAGCTTGAAATGTAGACAAATATATTTGGAGTGCACATACATTATAGGGATGTTATTTGTGCAAGAATATTTTATAAGTTATCTACTTGAGGTAGACATTAGAAAGATCATGATCCAAAATGCATTTATCTTGGCTTATCATTTTGTGATGCGTTGGATCAATATTTATAGTAAAAATTAAAAAATTATGCTTCATAGAGATATCTTTTATATGCAAGAACAATTGTGATTTAATGAATTTTTATTAGAAAATATTAAACTTGATTTTAAAGTATATATCCATACTTCATAACTTATATATATATCATATGTGGATAACTATATTATGATTTACAATGAAAAATATGATAAAAAATATCAAATTAATAAAGTGACAAAAGTGTAGAAATTTCTAGTGCAGGACCATAGCCCCTTGGCACAGTCGAGTGCACCTATAGCCTGCCATATATTTTAGACCATATGAAGCACTTCAGACCATATGAAGCAACGAAGCAGCATACCGCCTGCACCTAGCAACTGCGAGTGCAGTCGATATCACATATCGCCTACGAATGGACAACAACATGCATTTGGGAGCTTTGCTAGAAAATTGATCGCAAATAGTTCACCCTACCACCTACCATATCGCTTGGAGCACAATCGCTTGCAGTACTGCCTACAAATCCCAACGGTCAGAAATTCAAAATTACAAAGCCATGTTGTCCCACCAAATCTACTCCAACGGTCAAGATTTTAAGAGATCTATTTAAGGAGAAATGGAGGGACATTTCAAGGGTCGAAAAGTCAAGTACAACAACTTATTCTAAAACATGAATAAGAACTTTAGAGACAACTAGGAAAAAAGGAAAATGCATTATCTAAATAACCAACATGTTATTTGAGGATAAGTATGCCAAAAAGGCATATAATTTGTTTGAATTTTTAAAATAATGTATGATCAAAAGATAATATAAAAATGATTAATTATGCTCAAATTGAATGATACCTTATAATTAATTTATTAAAATGAAAAAGTAGTTAATCTAGCATATTGACATTTGAAGCTTTCAAAGAAGTCATTTCTCATCTTCATGATGTAATTCATAAATATGCTAGTTCAAAGAATTCAATGTTGGCTATGATTAAAGCAGAGTGTTTGTCTTGGTCTACTGTTATAAAAAAGGATCTACTTTAATTCTTGATAAATTAAACTTAATGCAGATGAAAAATTACCAAAATCTAGATGCTGCATGAAACTTAGAAGGAGAAAAACTTTTGCATAAGAACTAAATAACTTAAGTAATGAATGATTTGTTCAAATGATCATTTTGCTGTGCAGTCTTGATTTTCAAGACCATACTACTCTATGTTAAAAGTGAAATTGCACTGATTAAATTGCTGCATAAAGTACACATCTATTTGAACCCACTAATGAAGAAAAAGTGCAAGAATTTTTCTTAAGTATATGTAAAAAAATCTCGAAATAAGCACACGGAAGAAAGAGAATGATGATGAATCAAAATCATCTTCTTAGCCTATAGAATTCAAGCTAAAAGAAAAATCAACAAATGGTATCAAATAAATAAGTGGTCAATGAAAAATCATGATTAGTATCATCATTTATGAGCTCAAATGCAAAAATTGAGAAAGGGAGTGACAAAGGAAATAAATTTGCAAAACTAGAATGATTGATTGAGAAGTAAATGAAAACATGCACTTCATTGTTATATATATTAGGTTTATTGTATATGATTTTGAAGACAGCAAAACTTGTTTTTGACTTGATAAATGCTAATGATGACTTTAGTTTATAAAGCTTGAAATAAAGAAATATATGCTTAGCATGAATGTTCACTATTGAAATATCTTGTGTACAAGCATGTTACATAAAGCTAATTGTTTTAGAAAATGAAGAAATCATCATGATCCATATTGCATTCATCTTTGTTTATCATATTGAGATATGTTGGATCATAAATTTGTTTTTGGCTTAAGAGAACATATGTGCTTCATAGAGATATTCTTTATATAACTTATGTAAATTATATGTGGACAAATGTATTTTGATTTATAATGAATAATGTCAAAGTTTCACAAGTGGCAAAAGTGCAAAAAGTCAAGTGCAAGACCATAGCCACTTGGAGCAGCTGCCCATGGATATCGCCTACCATCCTTAGACAAAGAACTTCATCTAAAGATGCTGCCTACCAATTCACATGCCGTAATGCCCCGCACCCGCACCCTATGCATTTTGACCATCTAGTCAATCCTTCCTAACATATTTCACACTGGGGCTGACGCAGGATGCCACTTTCATATATTCTAGAGAAGGATCTTACTGAAAATTTGATAGAGTCTCCCCTGAAATATAAGGGTTCCGCACCTATACATCCATGCGTCATAATAATATAATTCTATTTATCTTTACAACATATATGAAAATCATTAAAACTCACCTCTACACCCATAGCTACCGAGAACCGTAGCGCATCATGATGGCAATTAGCACTGAATATATATACAATATTCATCCATAAATACATAATATGTCAATTATATCAAATAACTATGATGTGCCAATACATTTCCATATACAACAAACATGTATTCCATTTACAATTATATATCAATTGAATTCATCAAATAAAATTACACATATACCATGGGATTCCAATCCCAATTCTATCACATTATCATGAATAATATCTTCCTAAGCTCTACTATTACCTTGTAATTTCTCCATTTTTAAAGAAAATATTTTGCCAAAAATTCAGCAAAGTCTACCCTGAAATATGAGACTATATACTTGTGCAATTATTTATGATATAAAACCAGGATCTTCAAATAGAAGATAATCATTCATCTCAACCATAAAATATGCCCATTCATATCCACAGATTCCCTAGGCTAGTTGCACCGTGGTAGCAATAAGCTAACTGAACAATATACATTCCTCCATAATATCACAAATGAATTACTATAACATGCCAATACCTTTCATTGTACATTAATTGAATCTTTTAAATGCAATTATATAATTTCTCAATCCCTAATACATCATATCACAATAATGCATCTTCAAATCTTGTTCACAAGCACAAACTCATAGTTGAAATTCTTTACCTGACTTGCCAGCTAAAAATTAAGCATAAAGGGGTGAGTTCGGGAAACTCAGTAAGTATGTTAAACAAATAAAAAATCAACAATGATATTAAGGAATATTATGCAATATTCCATATCATTCAACATTTATAACATCAATTAAGAATAAAATATCTAAATCCAGCAAAATCCTGAGACCCTCATGTTCTCAGACATTCATATACAAGAATAAAGTCATATACATGAGCATATGAATAAGGGATATCCACTATCCCTTCTATTCATTCACATATTTCAATCATTACAATTTGATGGAATGCTATTATCCAGACAATGAAACACTATCGATATCCTCTATTCCTAATAATTTGTCATCAAGCCAACCAAACAATGCATTATTAACATAGGAACATCACATCCCTACCAATCATCTTAATATAGTTAAAGGGAACAAACTCATCCCTTCATACATCCAAAAATCTAGGAATAAGCTGATTCCCCATGCCAAACATATGGGTAAATATAGTTTCAGAGAATTCAAGTAATAAATCACATCAAAAATTTATTGGCAATACATAACATCCATGCCCAGAACAACCAATGGGATATTCAATATCCCCAATCATATAGCCATCAGAAAGAAACACCTACTTACCTCATGTGAAGCAACACTTTCCATAAAGTTGCTAGCTCCGACTTCTATTTAATGCTTTCAAGTTCCCACATACACATGTATTTCAAAGAAGACATACAATTCGACTCATAACATAATTTCACCCACCTACTTATCTTATTACAGTTTATCTTTATCTTACTTCATTACTCAATTCCTCATTTGTATATTCACTTTGGTGGGGATCATTATCTCTAAACATATTTAGAATCTTATTCACAATGGAAAGTTTCAATAAGTGCCATATTACCCATATAATCATTCAAAGGGGGCATCCACTTCCATAATGGGGCATTTGATCAAACGTCAGACTTGTATAATTTAAGTCATAGCTAGTTAAGGACTATCATAAGATCATGCAATACATCTTGTTATCCTCTAAAGCATTATATCAAATATCTTACTTACAATGCCCAACATGCAATTCTACAGTAGAAGTATCAAAGGGATTTCATTTCCACCCTTATACACTCCTTTTATAACATGAGTAGCTATTAATTTAGCATCATTTATCAGCTAATTAGACCTTACTTTCATTTATCACGTTGCATCAACATATAAATCCAAATCTCCCTTTCAGATTTAGCTAGGTCAGTATAACCGGATTTCTCATAGTCACTACATTTCACATATACTACAATTCATGGATTTAATGCAATATCATCAACATACAACTTATTCCAAATATTGTGAACATGGAATTAGTATCAAAATCATATTAATTAGACCTCAAATACATTATTAAATCAACTAAGCAAATTTTTATTGTTAAAACACTATCCCACATAAGTATTTTATCAAACAAGTGGAATGCACACTCCATATTCCCCACTTTCTAGCTATATGCAATGCATATGGATGCATTCTAACAATATACATTCATTCATTTAACATCATTAATATCATAATGGCATTAAAATGAATTAATTATATTTCAACTCAATTTAATTCATTGCCCCAAATCATTCACTCATTCCACCTTGTTTCATTAAAGCATAACATCAAACACTTTACATGCACTCATTCATTTATTAATCCTAATCACTTGCAACCTAATTCCAACAAATCCATCATTGTATTATGATCATAATTAAATCAAGTAATCATTGAATTGATCAAATTGGTTACCCATCATCATCCCACAAGCAATTCATGTCCAAGCACAATCCAACATGAAAACCTCGCTGCCCGTTCTTGTGTGAAGCAGTAATGCTCTAATTAGCATAACCAAATTATCAATAAATCATTGAAATAAACATCTTAATCATTTCCCCCATCAAATTCACAATTTATCCATGTTGAATCCCCCATAACAGCCCCTATGAATCGCAAAATAAGAACCCTAAATCAGAGATTTAAAAATCTATTTAAGTAACTTACTCACAATAAATTTAATGCATTCCTTCCATCCTAAAACAAATTTTCCAATAGAATTCTTCCATTTCCATCATGAGCAACAACAAAAGGAATGAAAATAGAGCTTTCCAACTTCTTAATCGCAACCAATTGGGTCGGATAATCAGCACTTGGGATGTGGGATAATTTCATGCACAAGGAGAGGTTTTTTCAAGCTAAAATTGCATGGAAGAAGAAAAATGTGAGTAGCTTGGGAGAAGACAACAACAACTGGCGTGAAATGGGGTGGGTTTAAGCATGGGATGAACATGGAGCCTGATATGTTATTGTGTTATGGTGGTCCGCAGGTGCTCTTACACGCCATGCACTTGCAACACAAATCTCATTTTAATCTCATCCTTTAAATGTAGTTAATGTATCAGTTAATTATTATATTATTAAATAAATTAATTACATAAATAATTTATATCAAAATAACTAGTAATCAATATCATTTAATCATGATTATCATGCCTTAAACAATTTATGGACCATTTCTCACCCACTTGATAATTAATCCTCAAATGTCACATAAAAATCTATAAACCATTACATATTCTACATTATACATATATATTTATCTTAATAGGTTATACATATAATTTCTTAAACTTATTTTGCATAATTAATACACAATTTTCCAAATTTATTAATTTAATCACTTCCTTAATTTTCTATTAGGAGAAGTTTTGGTGCATGGGCATAAACTTTCTCATAAAAAATCCAAATAATATGATTCTTAATTCATTGAAAAGAAAATGTTAAGGCATACAACTTTCATGTTAACTATGTTTTCCAAATCAATCCCCATATATGTCAAAAATCTAAATAAATTCAACTAATTTGGTAATTTTGTTACTTTTTGGAGTAGTTTTGGTGCATTGATCATAATTTCTGCATCTGATATCTAAATTAAATGTTTTTCGATGCGTTAGAAATATAATTTCAAAATATACAACTCTTATTTTAATTATATTTTCAAATTATTCCATTATCCATGTCAAAAATTGATCACAATTGACCTTTTTCCAAATTCAACATTTTCTTAGCATACTCTTGTGCTCCTTTGGTTTTTCTCCATTTCTCTTTTATTTTTCTCATACATTTTCTCATAAATATCATTAAATATATCACGAAGTTTCTCAAAAATTATAGATTAACTCATAAAATTATCACACAAAATTGGCATCACTTTATTAAATTTCTATACACATCATGTAAAATAAAAATCATTTCCTTTTCAAATAAATTCCACCTAGTCAAAGACCTTGAATCTTCAAATATTATTCAAGAGCTTCAACTTCCTATGCCTTCAAGGCCTACTTCTTTAAATACATCAAGGGGAGATCTTTTGCATTATAAGGAGATTATTCCAGGTTCTAGTCTTCCCCAGAGATTATCAGGAAATAATGAGCTTGAGGGTTACAAGTGACAAAGGCAAATTAACCAAGTAGAAACTCATTCAAGTCTTCCAAGTGTTTTCACTCCAAGTGCTGCCAAGATCAAAGAGCTTCAAGGCTAGATCAATACTATGTCAAGGGAGTTCGAATTCACTATAATGTTCTTAATATTTTATCATTCATAGTTGTACTTTAACGATGTGTACTCATCCACCTAGATAAAGCATTCTCGTATACTCTCAATACCTGCAAAGATAGAGTTTCTGATTAGCTTAGGAAACTACGTTGTTGAGTTTGTGATAAGCTTAGGAAAACCATCAAGTTAGTTGGTGATCTTTGAAACTAGTGTGTTTCTTAGTAAGCTCCAGAAAACTAGAAAAGTATTGGGAGCACTGTGTACCCCCCCTAGAGTTGGAATCTAGAAGAGTGCTGGGAGTACTGGTTTATGCCCCTTAGAGCTAGAATCTAGAAGAGTGCTAGGAGTACTAGTTACACCCCCTAGTGTAAATCTAAAAGAGTGTTGGGAGCACTATTGTATTTCCATTATATGAGATAGTAAAACCCAAGGCATAAGGAGAGTCTGCTCTTGGAAGAGTGGAGTAGGAAGGTTGCCCGAACCAATGTGTTGTTTGTAATTATTTTACTTCTCTTGCACTTTACTAATTTATTATTTACTTCATATTGCATACCATACAAGCCTAAAAAGAAAAAAAATAATCTAACAGGGGTTAATCAATAAATTTTTATAAATCCAATTCATCCATTCCCTCTTGGGTTAAGCCACCCTATGAGGACCAACAAGTGGTATTAGAGTAAGCTAGATAAATAATTCTAGAGATCCGCATGGATAACCCAATAGTATCATCCTTTATGTTCTTAAAGGGATACTCTACCTCCCAACTTCTATAATTTAATGAAGTAGCTTTACTCAATGGAAAAGGAGATTGAAAATATATCTCATGGCCAATGACTTTCAGTTATGAAAATTATTTTTTGGCTTAAGTAAAGATGAATAGAGAGCAAGGTAAAGAGAACATCAAAGCTATGAATACCCAGCTACATGCTCTCTTGTAATGCCCTGCTTTTCCAAGGCATTACTAAGGCAGTAACAGGAGGACCCATGACCAGAGTATCCCCTGAACTTACCCCCTTAAACCTATATAAAAATGCACAAACACCTGGAAATGCCTAGATTTGTAGTCACACTGTAAAGGCAGTGTGAAAAATATTCGTATACCCACTAAAGTAATGATGTGCAAATTATCATGGTTTATACAACTTATATTTACATTAATTAAATCATTGGTTTAACTCATGAATTACATTTTTTATACATTTAAAATATAACAAAATATAATGAGTTCTAAACATCAGGATCTATCCCTCTCCTGAGCTCCAACCCCTCGTTGGGCTCCATCTTTTGACTTGTCAACTAAAAATATAATAAAACAAGGTGAGTTTGGGTAACTCAGTAAGCGGATAACAATTAAACAATAATTAACAAAATAGGCAAACTAACAATATATTGCAATGCAATAAGATAGACAAATGGAACTACTATCATGGGAATAATCTAATTAGACCATATGCCTCTAAACCAAGTGGGCCACTTTGGCTTTAAAATTAATAATATGTCTTTTGTATTTGCTTGTTCTATATCATGGTCCTCATGCCCTCTCATCATAACTATTCATAGATAGGCATGTTTAATCTATCCATATATATATATATATATATATATATATTTTAACCCTTCGTTAACTAATGCCATGCTCGGGAGGCATCCAACAAAGTGGACTCAGCTACATCAAAGTGAACATAACCATTGATAAAGTGATCTATAGTTATGAATAGCTATAATAGCCCCCATTAATTTCTATTACAATTTGGACAGCTATGAAATGTATAATATACTTATGTTCATGTATCAATAATTCACTAATCTAGAAACATGATTAACATAATTTTTTGTAGCCAATAATAATCAAAATTGGGCAATAACTAAATTATCAACTTACTTCTAATTTGGATGGCAATATGCTAATTAATACATCATAATCCATGTCCCATATAAATTAAATTTTAATACAATTAAATCATCACTTAAGTAGCATTATAAGCACTTTTACTCACACCTAAATTAGGCATTTGTCTAATCATCAATTAACTTCAAAAGTTTTATAAAAATCCAATTTTAACTAAATACACATGTCCTTGTAATAAATGTCAATTGTCTCAAATATTTGACACATATGGGGGCTGATTCATCAAAAGTGTAAACACAAAAGTTGTATCCTTTATTGTGAATTTTATAATGAATTAAAAATCACTAAATTTTTATTTCTCATTAAAATGTTATAGCCAAAATACTACAACTATCTCTAATTCAAGAGATGTTACTTTGTGGGACCCATGACTTAAAATATAAGCATAATTAGGAAATATTGTCAACATGAAAGTTGTAGCCTTGAAATTGTTTGAATAATGCAAAAAACATTGCCCAATTTTGAGTTCGTAAGAAGAATTTATGGTCAAAATACTAAAACTGCTCCAGAAGAATGAAAATTCTTGAAATCACATTAAAGTTTCTAATTTACATCATTAATCACCATGTTTAAATATCACACTAATCATCCTTGATCATGCTAAAATTAAATAGTAATTTGACACCAATCAATACACAAAAATTCAACAACATATAACTCATGTTTAATGTAATAATTTGGTAACAAGTTGATTTATTTTGTCCACATCAACTGAGTATCAATTTGACATGATTTCCTAACAATCCTCATGATAGAAAATAGCACCATTATTTCATAATAAAATTATTCATTGCCTTAAATCCTGGGATATTACATTCTCCCCCCCTTACAAAAAGTTTCGTCCTTGAAACTTCAAGTCTCTCTTTCCGAAGAAGAATATCTAATTTTCATGATATCATTTTGACATATCAAACATTTACACATCAACTGAACTATATCAGTTCTCATCCTCTTCCACAACACTTCCACTGTGCCACTCTGATATCATTATCAGATTCGCTACTCAGGGCTTACATCATTACACTAGCCTTTTCTACATTTTGGTCTTCCTGCTTAGGCTTTCTTCCAACCATTCATTATCTTAATGCACACAATTCATTATTAAGCCATGTCCATCATAATCATTACAGTTCAAATTCACAATGCCTCATTAGAAATGCCTATTCCAAAAACCACTAAACCTGCATAGGAAAATTCAATTTTCCGGTTCAACCACCATGAATTTCATAACTCCATCATTCTAATTCATGAGACAAATCATAAATGATATTGCATAACTCAATCATATTCAGGGGAATCATAATATATATATATATATATCAATATCAAATAATACATATCCATAATCAGATGAATATATATAATGGAATCAACCAACTTAACCATATTAACCAACACAACTCATAAAAATGCATGATTTCTTCACTTTATTTCTTGCCACCCTTCATAAAGATCATTCCATCTCACTTACTATAAGATTAAGCAAAATTTTTCTTAACTTGGATCACCTCTAAAATGCATCTCAATGCATGCGATCTCAAATGCCTAGACTCATAGGCTATCATTAAACTAGTGCTATCATTGCACTAGTTTAATGACAAAAAATTATTTCACAAACACACACATAAACAATATATTTTCAACTCATCAACCTAGGGTCTCTAATTTTATTCCCTAGGCTAATGCTCCCCCATTGTCATATAGGTTCATAAACTTGTATTAGGCATGTTATTCTCTTACTCATATCTAGTAGTCATTGCCATCATAATTCTGGGACTTACACGCTTTGATACCATTCTATAATGACCCGCCCAGGGGCCTATGTGTCTTGACTATCTTTTATCCCAGAGAAAGGTACTATCAAAAATTCAACAAAGTCTCCCTTGAAAGATAAGGGTTTTTGCACCTGTACAATATTCTATATTTCATTCTCACATCACATCAATATCATAATTAACAAAAGAAACACCCACATTGCCCAAAATTATAAGATAAGCCGCATTGTAATGGCAAAGCACAACCAGACCTATAAGAAAAATATATAGGTATA
>JAYJMB010018994.1:0-42955 GCA_036873735.1 Pouteria campechiana
TGGGTTTATTAATTTGGATTTGCATGGAGACATAGTAAATCACTTTAATAGGCACACCTATCATAATACTTGAGAAAAGGTGGTAGATACTTTAGTGCATCCGATTGACTATGAGAGGAATGATGATTTACTCAATGCAAATTCATCGATACAACTAGATTTGCTAGGTGAACTTGAATTCCTAAATATTTCATCCCTTGATATTTCTTCTTTTGCTCTTACAATTTGTCAACTTCATTGTTTATTAAAATTTAGTTCTTATATCATCTATTGAATTTCATTCAATTAAATATTACTAATTTGATACAAGTTTGGTACTTAATGTATAATAACCTAGATCCTTATGGGAACGATACTCAACTTACCTCATCTATATTACTTGTGATCTTGTATACTTGCATGAGAGTGAATAAAGACACATTAGATTGACTTTAGTAATGTCTAGAATTTATTTTGTAGTGTCTAAATTGGGCTTTGAAGTTACAGTTTCTTGGCTTCTTAATGGCAATGTCCAAACATAGTTCTATATCCGAATTTGGTCACATAGTGTCCAAACCATTTCTTGAATCCAAAACTTAGTTCTTTTCTTCTTTTTGAAGCCTTATTTCTGTCTGAGCTTGGGCATCTTTTATTTTGCTTTGATAGTGTGACGCCCCACACCCCCACCCTATGTGTTTTGCTCATCCATTATATTATTCCCTAACAGGGCCTATGTAGGATGCTACCATCTTATGTTTCAGAGAAGAATGCTGCCAAAAATTTTTAAAATTTGGCAAAGCCTTCCCTGAAATATAATGAATACATATACTTGAACAATCATACATATCATCTCTATACATTCCCACACATATAATTTCACCTATATACATTTCTACATATACAATTTCAAAATTTTACTTAAACATATACATCAATGAAGATTAGACTTCAAATATATATAATTAATTTTAGTAATGATAGCAACCCACATTACTACCAAAAATTGAAACCTTAATATGGCACTTTGTAATGGCAATGGCACAACTGGACTTGCATACATCATACATCCACACATGCTATACATATTTATCCCATATAATGAAATGCCCATATAAGAATTTATACATTAATTGCAAGATTTCATAAATAATTTCCTATTTATCACAAAAGAATTTCCATTTATAATTCATAAACATAAATGAAACCAACCCTCTTCACATCCCATATATGTGTATTAGTCCCAACTGGTTCCAATGCCTGACCTGTCAACTAAAAAACTAAAATAAGAAGGGGTGAGTTTCAGGCAAACTCAGTAAGTAGGGAGGTTAGTAAACAATTAATTTGAAACTTTTGGAAATAACATGTTAACATTCATAATTTCACTATCGTAGTCATGACCATAGCACAAAATGCACAAACTTCATCATATTAGCTCATAATCAAATTAACATAAGATCTTTAAGATACTTACTATCTTCATAATTATACATAATCATAAAAAAAATACATATCAACCTATTTCCGAAGTACGAGATACTCTTGATCCCTAACAATTCACAAAGTTATAAAACACATAATTAATAAAAATTTCATGTCAGTCAATGAAAGCTCAAGGGATACTCATTATCCCAAAATTTAAGTGTTCACAACAAAATCTAAATAGCCATGAGAATGTGGTGCTTGAAGGTTTGGGATATTCATAATCCCATCAAATCATACATTCAAACCCAAACAAAGGAGGGTGCCTACTTATTACAGGATTTTAGATCCAAACCATTCTTTTAGCTCTATGCTTTTTCATCCTTCTCAGATCATCTTATACAAAGTAAAATCTTATTCATTTACAATTGTAGTTCGAAGTAATTTATTAACTTCCAAATAAACCAAGCCAATATCCCACTTTATGATTTATTAACCTCTTATGACCATCACTTCATTTATTCATCTATAGATCTCCACAAAGTGTCTTCATGGACTTCCATTTCCAATCATGTGAAATCATCTTATCACACAAATAACATTCCAATAACCTTAAAAATAGGTTATTTAAGTTTCTAATGCAACTAATTTGCTACTTAAGCACTTTATACACAAAATCTCTTTCCAATTCCATTTAGGTTATTGTCCAAAATCGTATTTCTCACTCTTAAACAAGTTCCAGAACACTTAAATCAATAATTTCTACTTGCTCCTCCATAACTATTACACATAAACTACAAAATTTGGGGAAATTCACTATTCATAATAAATGCAAAGCCCTAACAAGGCAAATCATGAGTTCTGATGCACAAACAGGCCCCAACACACAATAATCCATTAATAAAAGAAAATGTTAACTCCATTAAGGAAAATCATACTCACCATGTATTTCACTTATGGCTTCATCCCCATAACAAAAATCCACACCAAAACTCTCCACACCCTTCATAGAGTGCAAGAAAACAAAGTTTTCATCTTTTTCCGTTATGCAAAAAGATAAAAATTGGCTAGGATACCTGCGTGAATGATTACATACCTAAACTAACTTGTTTCCCTAGCAAAATGGCCAAAAATCCAAGTTTAGAGGTTCTAGGTATAAGAGCTAGGGCATGGGAGAGAAAAAAAAATGAATAAAATGAAAAATGTAATGGAGTTTGGCATTTAAAAGTTAGATTTTTCATTGCTCTGGCACACCACTAGACCGATGCCATGGCATCTAGTTGCTGATTGCCTTAAAAAAATTAGCTTTCTAAAGTGATGCTAGGACATTAAAATTCAATGTAGAGGCATCCTGTCTCAGTGCCACGTCATCAAATTTTTATACCATAGCATTTGCCTCGCTAGATGCCTTGAAAATTCAACTTTCTAAAGTGATGCCATGGCATCAAAATTCATTGCCGCAACATCAAAATCCCAATATCGCGGCATCAAATTCTAATGTCGCGGCATCCACCTGTTGGATGCCCAACCCAATAGCAGGACATCATTACAGTATTTTGAGCATATCTTTTACATATGAATCAAAATGATATGATTTTTGAGGAATTAGAAACATAACTTCAAGGGATACAAGTTTCATGTTAACTACTTTTCCAAAATAATCCCCCATATTTGTCACAAATTTAAATAAAGTAACCCGATTCGGTAATTTTGGTACTTTTTACCAATATGGAGAGGTTTTGGTGCATTGATCATAACTTTCTCATATGATATCAAAATCATGTGATTTTTGATTAGTTAGAAATATAATTTCAAGATCTACAACTCTTATGTTGATCAAAATTTAAAATTATTCCATTCTACATGTCAAATTGATCACAATTGATCCCTTTTTCAAATTCAACATTTTCTTTGTGATCCTTTGGTTTTTCTCCATTTCTCTTTTATTTTTCTTATATATTTAATCCCTCATTAATCATAACATATGAAAAAAATAATATCACATTAAAATGCATAATAATATCCTCAAATAACTAGATCAATTCACATTTTAATCAGCCCATTCACATGTATATCCAACTTCCACCGCACTAGTTCCGGACTTATACGTAAATAATACCTTAATATTTTTCAAAATTCCCAATCATTTCACATTCATCATAACCTTAGAAATATTTCACAACACTTACCATATTTTAACACCTCGGATGTTACAAACTACCCCCTTTACAAAAAGTTTTAACCTCAAAACTTTATGTATCATTTATTTTATCATTCTCTCAATCATGCTCATACACAAATAGACACATACAGTATATCATGGTGACAACCATGCTTCATTGCTCATACTTCATATCACCTTTAAATCCACTTTGAATTTGATCCTCAATTACAACATCATTAAGTATCACAACAAGGTTAAACAAAATATAACAAGGATGAATACTGGCTCATCCCTGTGCTTCCTAAAATAACTTCATACTCTCACATTCTATTGTATGGTCCATAAAATTACTTCATCATACTTTTTTCAAATCACTATACCCAGTCAATCATCATACTTTGCTTACCACTGAGAGTAAACTTAGTCACAAACTAAGTGGATTCAACTTTCTTACAACTATCTTAGAGATCACAAGTTCTCCATACACACCTACTAAATAAGCAAAGAAGTCCACATAATAGGCTGATCAAGCCTCTTATCAGTATGCACAATTTTTGTCCTCAACCAGCTGCCAACCCCCACAGGGCTTTATTCCTCATCAAGTTGCGTACATCCTCATAAATGTCACAAATGCCACCATATTGCCACCCTGGCAGCCATCACCTCAAGAGTGTTGAGTCATTCTCTAATTGGACAGGATGGGTGACTCCCTGTCAATGGAGTCATAAAGAACCAAAGGAGTCATCCCAGCAGGCATCCAAACCTCAAATGCGTAATAATCATATTTCAAAAGGTAATCAAATCCAAGCATGTACCATAGCCATGCTTTCAAACCTCAATCATATAACCAAATGTTCAAACTTCAATTAAATAACTAAGCCCAGGAATAGACAAACTCAAGCATATGCATCAATCAAGTAACAAATTGTTCAATCATTCCCGCATGATGCCATCAAATGCTTTCAACACATCATCATACCATCACACTAAACAAAATGCCTCATCTTATATCATATAACATCACCTTACACATACACAAGATTCCATCAATCATATATCTTAATCAAAAGCATGCAATCATTTAATCTATAAACCATAGCAAAATTCGATGTCAATCATATGGGGAGATTCACAATTTCATTAATCACATTGTCAATCAGAGCAACTCAGTTCAACTACAGGGGATTCCATCATCAATTACACATAATTTCATATCTTCTTCTTTGCTAATCATCATACACATTCCAATTCCTTCAATCAAATGCTCACGAGCAAAGTTATTTAATAAAATATAACATGCCAACATTTGTAACCATCAATCACATCTAAGGAATTCATTCAACAACATTCAAAATTAATAACAGATAGCTCCATGCAAAATCCATTTACCTCCTAGTTAAATACATAATCCAACAAAACACACTTATTCAGATAACATCTAAAATTTTTAATACAACATTACTGGTGGAATCAATCCAAGAGTCAACTAAAACTCACATAATCATAGCAATTTAATGAATCCAAGGATTCTATCTCCGACCAACCAAATAAACATAATGAACATCAGATCCTAATACCTATTCATGAAACTTCAACATTTTATTATTCTAATTTTAAATACATTATGAACCTCAAATATGACGCACATATAGGCACCACCATGCTTCCCTTTGCACTCTGATTATCTAATTACAATAAGTACATGCCCCAATGTACTTCTTATTTAAGTCATATTGGTCCTATCCCAGCATTATCACATCATTTCATATTAAGATTAATTATGCATCCTCATATCAATTTGGAAAAAAAAACAACATTTCTAAAATCACATAATTCAAGAAAATCATATTATTCATCCAAAATTCACATACAATCACTTTTTTCTAATTGTTCTTAGATTAGATCACAATATCAAACAACTCAATCACATATCAATAAGTATAATCCAAAAGTGATCTTAACAAGGTTTACACACTTGTTCATCAGATCAATATATATATAGATATAGATATAAAACAAAATAATATCATTAAAACTTACATGCTTCTCTCTACAAGATCTTCCTCAGGGTCACTTCACTATTCTCAAGCTTCCCCCCTATCTTGATACCATCACTGGACTATCTTAATAACACATGATCATTAAATACAATAATTATATTCAATATTTCCAATTTATCCTTTAAGGCAATAGATTCAATTCGTCGGATTTCAAAATTTCATTTTCTAAGTTATTATTTCTCCCCATATTTATAGATCCATAAATAGTCTACATGGGGCATGTCATTCATCTATCTTGTCTAGTAGTCATTGCCATGTTCATTTGTATTGCAGTCACCCCTTAAAGACTCACTCCTAACAATACCTTCATATTAGCTAATCACCAGGTTGACCATCTATAACATCCACTCTAGACCAAAGCTTTCTTATAAAATCCCCACCATTATAACTCTGATATGATCTGTAATGATCTGCACCCCCACCCTATGTGTTTTGGTCATCCATTACATTATTCCCTAATGGGGCCTATGCAAGATGCTACCATCTTATGTTTCCGAGAAGAATGTTGCTTAAAATTTTCAAA
The DNA here is from genome assembly GCA_036873735.1 of Pouteria campechiana. Taxonomy (NCBI): domain Eukaryota; kingdom Viridiplantae; phylum Streptophyta; class Magnoliopsida; order Ericales; family Sapotaceae; genus Pouteria; species Pouteria campechiana. The sequence continues at coordinate 6,146 of JAYJMB010018994.1, forward strand.
ATTTGGCATAGCCTTCCCTGAAATATAAGGAATATATAAGTCTGTACAATCATACATATCTTCTATATAAATTCCCACATAATTTCACCTCTATACATTGCTACACAAATAATTTCAAACTTTTACATAAACATATACTTCAATGAAGATTAGACTTCAAATACACATCATTAATTTTAACAATCACACCAACCTACATTCTTGCCCAAAATCAGAACCTTAATATGGCACTTTATAATGGCAATGACATAGTTGGACCTGCATACATCATACATCCACACATACTATACATATTTATCCCAAATAATGACATGCCCATATAGGAATTTATATATACATTACTTGCAAGATTTCATAAATAATTAAGATTTCCTATTTATCTCAAAGGAATTTCAATTTGTAATTCATAAACATAAACCAAACCAACCCTCTTCACATCCCACATATGTGTATTAGTCGCAACTGGCTCCAGTGCCTGACCTGTCAACTAAAAAAATGAAATAAGGGGTGAGTTTCATGCGAACTAAATAAGTAGGCAGGCTAGTAAGCAATTAATTTGAAAATTTTGGAAAGAACATGTTCACAAACATAATTTGACTATCACAGTCACAACCATAGCACAACATACACAAACTTCATCATATCAGCTCATATTGAAATTAACATAAGATCTCTTGGATACTCTAGGATACTCACTATTATCATAATTATACATAATCATAAACAAATACATATCAAATAGTTTCCTAAGTTGGGATACTCTTGATCCCTAACAATTCGCAAAGTTATAAAACACACAATTAATCAAAATTTCTTGTCAATCAATGAAAGCTCAAGAGATGCTCATTATCCAAAAATTCAAGCATTCACAAAAAAACCTAAACATCCATGAAAATGCAGTGCTCGAAGGTTTGGGATATTCATGATCCCATCAAACCATACATTCAAACACAAACAAAGGAAGCCCACCTACATAAGGATTTTAGATCCAAACCATTCTTTTAGCTCTATGCTTTTTCATCTTTCTCAGATCATCCTGTACAAAGTAAAATCTCATTCATTTACAAACATAGTTCGAACTAATTTATTACCTCCCAAATAAACCAAGCCCACGTCCCACTTTAAGAGTTATTAACTACCTATGACCATCACTTCATTTATTCATTTATATATCTCCATAAAGTGTCTTAAGTAACTTCCATTTCCAATCATGTGAAATCATCATATAATACAAATAACATTCCAATAACCTTAAAATAGGTTAATTAAGTTCTTAATGCAACTAATTTGCTACTTAAACACTTTATACATGAAGGCTCTTTCTAATTCCATTTAGGTTATTATCCAAAATCATATTTCTCACTCTTAAACAAGTTCTAGAACACTTAAATCAATAATTTCTACTTGGCCCTCCATAATTATTATGCAAACTACAAAATTTGGGGAAAATTCAATATTCATGATAAACGCAAAACCTTAATGAGGCAAATCATGAGTTCTCATGAACAAATAAGCCCCAACACATAATAATCCATTAATAAAAAGTTTTCCCCATGGTTTTAACACCTAATCCCATCATTTCTCTCAAATTTCCACTATTCATGAAACCCTATCATATAGAAAATGTTAATTCCATTGAGGAAAATCATACTCACCATTATTTCATGTATGGCTTCGTCCCCCCCGACGAAAATCCACACCAAAATCTCCATAGCCTTCGTAGAGTGCAAGAAAATAGAGTTTTTATCTTTTCCCATTATTCAAAAAGTTAAAAAAAAATTAGCAAGGATACATGTATGAATGATTACATACTTAAAATAACTTGTTTCCCTAGCAAAATGGCCAAAAATCCAAGTTTAGAGGGGCTGGGTATAATAGCTAGGGCATTAGATAGAAATAAGAATAGATAAAATGAACAACAGAATAGAGTTTGGCCTTTAAAAGTCAGATTTTTTGCTGCTCTGGTGCACCACTAGATCTATTTCATAGCATCAAAAACCTATACCGTGGCATCCATTTGCTGACTACCTTAAAAAAATTAGCTTTCTGAAGTGATGTCGCGGCATCCTATCTCAGTGTCGCGGCGTCGAATTCTAAAGTCGCAACATCCCCCTCACTAGATGCCTTGAAAAATCATTTTTTTGAGGTGATGTCACAGCATCAAAATTTAGTGTCATGACATCAAAATCCCAATGGCACGGCATCAAATTCTAATGACCCAACCTAACAACTAAACACTATTATAGTATTTTGAGCATATCTTTTACATATGACATCCAAATGACATGATTTTTGAAGAATTAGAAAGATAACTTCAAGGGATAAAAGTTTCATGATAATTACTATTTCTAAATAATCCCTCATGTATGTCACAAATTTAAATAAAGTAACCTAATTTGGTGATTTTGGTACTTTTTACCTACATGGAGAGGTTTTGGTGCATCGATCATAAATTTCTCATATGATATCAAAATCATGTGATTTTTAATTATTTAGAAAGATAATTTCAAGATTTACAACTCTTATGTTGACTATAATTTCAAATTATTCCATTATACATTTCAAATTGATTACAATTTACCTCTTTTTTAAATTAAACATTTTCTTTATGCTCCTTTGGTTTTTCTCCACTTTTCCTTTATTTTTCTAATATATTTAATCCCTCCTTAATCATAAGCAATAAAAAGAACAATATCACATTAAAATGCATAACAATATCCTCAATTAACTAGATCAAATCACATTTTAATCAGCCCATTCACATGTATATCCAACTTCCACCATAATAGTTCTACACTTAGATATAAATAATAGCTTAATATTGTTCAAAATTCCCAATCATTTCACATTCATGATAACCTTAAAATATTTCACAACACTTCACTTATTTCAAAGCCTTGGGAATTATAGGTAGTGCTTGAGACATTTTTAGGAAGATGCTTCAAACATCAATCTTCAAAGTTTCAATGTCATTCTTTCTCTTTTGAGGATTTATGTTTTCTTCCTTATAAACTTATGGATCTTGTCTCTAACATTGTCTTATGTTCACTGTCCACTTAAGTTATTTCTTTGATGTAATGTTCATTACTACACATTTGGAAATAACAGTCAGTAGCCTAATCATTCACTTATATGCATTTTGCTCATCATCAAAACTTGGTTAAGTATACATATTCATCGTCAAAATCAATCCAAGTAAAATAGGTTATTTCAACAATATCTCCCTTTTTGATGATGATAAAACATCTAAGTGAATTACCTTTCAAACAGATGAAATATAAACGTATGTGGGAACTAAATAGAAATAATTCATTCAAAACTAAACATACATAGCTTCCCCTTATAACATGCATTTCTAATTATAAATGTTCTAAGTGCTTCCTCTAAGTGAACGCACTAGATTCTCACTTTATTAAATGTATAGATTCTTTTATTTTTAATTAATCATATAGTTTCTATAGTCATACATACTTCTACGATTATTTTCCCTTGTCGTTATAACATGCTACAAAATATATTCTCCACTTTATTGTTAACATACATAAACAAATATAGATGTCTTCTCTCCAATTTTGTCCTTATAAAAAAAGGTACAAGAAAATATACACAAGACATGAAATGCAGCAAGTTGAAATAATCAAAATTAAAAGTAAAAAGAGATTTTATTGCATTTCAGTACAAACAAAGTTACAAACAAAGATAAATTCAAATATATTTTAGTACAAACAAAGTGCTAATCAAATAATGAAAGCTGCAGCAGGGATGGGATGGATGGAAGAAAAGATGGGGTAAAGAGATTTAGGTGGAGCCCGATTATGATTCATCAAGAAGTTTGGAATCATGCATAGACATACATCCATTACTTTTGGTAAGATCACATTGAAGGAGCCCATGTTTTGGATGGGTGAGAAGGGATTTGCTGCTAGTGCAACTTCTCCCTCCTAGTCTTCAACCACTAAAGATGGTAACATTGGAAGTAAGGCCTTTGGACTCGCATAAAGATGGTTCTCAAAAACTTGAAAGAATGTAATATATCTTGTAAATATCCATCTAGTTCTCTTATGTTCTTCTTCAGAGACATCATGGACTTCATCAAGTCCACCAGAAGAACTATCTCCAATCCAAAATATCTCAACGACTTCTTGTTGAACCAAATGGTGTATATGACAGGCAACCGAGTTTTGATGATGAGCAAGAATATATGAGTAAACACTTGTGGTATTGACAGTTGTGTTCCTAAGCATTGCAAAGATATAAATGCTATATAAGGAAGCAACTTAAATACAGTGGACAATGTATACAAAAGATACATCAATAAGCAAGATTCACTACACCAAAAGAAGACCAAAATGCTTAAAAAGAATAGCACTAAAACTTTGAAAAGAAGTCATAAAGCATATCTGTAGTTAAGATGTTCAAGCCCAAATGAGTGATTGAATAAATCTTCTATAGATAAAGTCAGTATTAGATAACATCTACCTCAGATAGATTCAGACAAATTATTCATAGACAAGACATATAAACTGCTCATACAAAATATCTATTTGCAACACAAAGATGAATTTAGATTGCAAAAGCAGAGATGAAATCGAGATAGATGATGAAGCATTTTTTTTTTATATAAAGTTTATCTAGAATAGAAGAAGAACAAGGAACTTGTTTGCAATCCTCGATAGATGATGTAGTAGACGAAGTAGAAGTGGTATAAAGACCATAGATGAATAACTTACTCTATCTACAATCTTTGTTTGCAAGTTTGTCTACCACTTGCAATAGACAAACCATCAAATGAACTATGAAGAAATGCCTTTATACGACTCATCAGCTACTTATAATAGAAAAACCAACAAACATACTAATAGAAAAAGGATTCGTCTACGCCTCAATAATTTGTCTTTCACTTACGATAGACAAACCAATAGATGAATTAGTTGAAGGACTTCGTCTGAGCCTTGCATATTCATTTACAACTCTCTATAGACAAATAAACAAACAAAGTCAATTTTTCTATTGTGAAGAAGCCTTGTCCATGCCAATAAGAGTTATTTGTTACATACAACAGACACACCAACAGATAAAGCTACTTTGTCTGGTGAAAGAAACTTCGTCTGATGAAAGAAACTTTTTCTGAGGGAAGAAGTTAATCTGGTGAGCAATAAGAGAATAAATCCATCTATGCCACTATAATTTGGCTATCACTTACAATTGATAAAATAGAAGACAAAGTCCTCTATCATGTGGATATACTCAGAGCTAATTTGTCTATTACTTACAAGAGACAAACTAGGACTTGATCAGACAACGTCCTCAAGCAAACTATGGCATATCATGATGAGTAGAAGCTACTTATACTAGGCAATCCTGGCTACACTCTCTATTCAAACTTTCACTTGAAGCAGATCTTATTAAACACCAGACAAATTGAGCTTAGATGAAAATGGAAAGAAATTCAAAGGAAAGCAGTCTTCACTCTGACAAAGATTGCAACTTTTAAGGGTTGCATCCCTTCAGAATTAATGGGTGTCTTTCCAAAATAATGAAAGAGTTTTTCATACAAAAGTCTTTATCTAGTGTTTGCCAAAACTAGAAAGGCATCTTCTTCAAAGATTATGCTGCGAGCTTTCTAGCTAGAATAAGTTTATCAATAAGATAACTTTTCAATGGGATAAAATTCAAAATGGTCTTCAAAATTCAAAGGAAGTCAACTACCTCAAATAGACAAAAATTTTTGAAGCAATATAAATTTAGTGCAGTGTCAACAAAGAAGGTTGATGAAGCTGAGAGAAAGATGAGAAAAGAGCTTAAACAAGTAACTTCTCTTAAATAGACAAATGCTTCCTTCAAGATAATCAATCTCCATCATACTGATAGATAATGAGCCTCAAAGATCTATTTCAATCACATTCCTAGAGTATTGATATCTAATGTGCTTTAATGAGTAATCATTTTATATGTGCTTAAACTATGCACAATTCAAACTAGTAAAAGAGGCAAAGTGATGTAGAAATTGAATGTTGCTAAGCAGCTAAATGAGTTTGTGGGGAGCTTGAGAAAACCACATTGTATGAGTTGTTGGTGAGCTCCTGAATACCAACAAGTTTGCTAGTGATCTTCAAAACCAATGAGTTTTTTGGTGTGTTCGTGAAAACTAGAAGAGTACTGGGAGTACTATGTTTATGCCCCCTTGAGATGGAATCTAGAAGATTGTTGGGAACACTTATTTATACCCCTTAGAATTGGAATCTATAAGAGTGCTGGAAGTACTACTTGTATTTTTACTATTGGATATAGTGGAACCTAAGGCACAATGTGCGTACTCTTAGAAGAGTGGACGTAGGGACGGGGTGCCAAACCACTATAAAAATTATTGTGTATTTTGTCAGCTTAATTTCTTTACTTTGCATGTTATTGTCCTATTGCTACATTTCACATATCATTACACACATAATTATCTATTGAAAATAAGAATAGCTAAGTGAAGCTGAATTTGGAAGTGAAACAAACACTATGACTGAACGAACATTTATGAAAATCGCATGTGTTACAACACTATTTCTTCTTAGAACATTAATTTTTATGTAGCCATAATTTTTATATGCTCAATTCACCCCTCCCCTCTTGAGCTATCTACTACATGGGACTAATAACTGGAATCAAAGCAGGCTTCGCAAGTTAATCTTGACTACCAGAATTTGACTTGTGAAGAGATTCCCATGGCCAAATCGTTCCACAACATTCATGCTCATGGACAAGTTATTTGAAAACTTTTATACATTAATTATATCTATTATAGATTCTAAAAAATTCAAAATTCTTGTCTTTCACTAAGTTTGATAGAATATCTATATGTAGCTTTATTAAGGATGTATGGGAAATTATATATGACAAAGCTAACAAGGTCAAAAAGACCCAAGCAAATTGACTTTATGCAGGAGCTGCGAGAATGAGAGAAATCAAAGGAATTAACCTATGAGAAATCTAAAGGAGCTAATGACAACCAAGTAAGCATTTTTCAAATATCATAGAGATTCAAAACAATGAGGTAATTCTTGAACTAAAGTCTCTAACTTTTAAGAAATTTATGATGATCTTTAAAACTTTCATTAGACTACTTCAAATTGAATGTATATTTTTCTGAGTTGTTTATGCGTGCTCCAAATCATATGTTCTTCATTGCTTCCCTTATGCATATGATATAAAGTCAAGAGATTAGTCAATCAAATCTTTACAATCTTATAATCATAAGTGAACCAATATCATGTTGTCAGACAATTATACATATCTCAGATTAAAAATAAATTGAAAATCACATTATCTTATATTTGCCCATAGATGAATTCATTCCTTTGTCTCTAGGTTTGTCTGAATCCACCTAATTCATCTAAAGCCCTTGAGGTTCGACTGTAGAAAACCCCCCTTTTAACCTCGTCTCAGACTTAACTTTCCCATTCACTATTAGTGATAGAATCTCTCCTTAGAAAAAGGTTATTCAAATCTCTACTATTTCCTTCTTCACTCCTCATCCTCCTGATGTCATTTTCTTTTGCTTATCTCACTGCTAAGAACCCTTAAGCTCTTCCACATCAAAACCCTAAAACCTTGATTGATGAAGATGGCAGATTCAAGAACTACAAAGATGACTCCTGCATCCACATCTAGTGGAAAAAGGAATGGAGAAGAGTCGAGGAATTGCATGCATCTCAAAAGATCAATGTGTAGGAAAATAGATTTCTAGAGGTGACTTTCTAAAATGATGAACAAAGTTACTAAGAATATATGAACAAATATGTCAATAAAAAGGTGTTGAAGGGTAGATCCATTGATTTCAAAGTCTTTGAAAAGATCAAGTTAAAAATCTATGATTGGATAAGCTTTCAGGGATGAAAAGATTATGTGAGTCACAAAGATGAAAGCTAATCCAGAATGGTGAGAATACTCCTCTGCAACTATAAACCTAAGCTTAAGAAATTATATATTGGAGACAAAGAAATAGATATATCTTTTGAAAGCATTAGAGAGTGTTTGAATCTTCCCCTGATTGAAAATCAAACATTTCAATGGCCAACACCTAGAAAAGAGTAGTTCTCACAGCTAAAAGGGACATCTATTGATGATAATGTGAAGAATCTAAATCCCAAGCATCTAGATGTGAATCTATGACTTGCTCACCTTATCTTGAATAACAACATTTATCCCAAGATTAGAAGTAGGGATCATATTTCTAAGAAAGATCCAAAGATTCTCTAGGCATTGAAATATAAGAAGAAATTTGATCTAGCCAAACTAGTTTCTAAACAACTTTATCAAGTCAAATCATCAGCAAAACATCATCTTCCCTATCGAATGACAATGGCTCAAATACTAAGAAAGATAGAGGTGGATTTATCATATGAAGTTCCAAAGAAGTTAAAAAATTCAGACATATTGACCAAGTGACATTAAAAAGGATGGGAATATCAATATCATCAAGTGTTACAGACATTGAGAAAGCTAAAGGGCCAAGACAACCAAAAAGGGTTAGAGAAGAACCAAGTGACATTGAAAAGGATGGGAATATCCATATCATCAAGTGGTACAGACATTGAGAAAGCTAAAGGGCCAAGACAACCAAAAAGGGTTACAGAAGAAGAAGAAGAAGAAGAAGAAGAAGAAGAAGAAAAAGAAAAAGAGGAAGAGGCAAGAAATGAGGAACATGTGCAAAAAGACACAATCACAGCAAAAAAAGCAATAGCACTAGAAAAAGAGGCAGCAGCAGCAGCAGAACCTTCTCCACATCATAGTCCAACCTCATCTCCTTCTAGACCTATTCATTCACCTCTAACAACCCAACATAATTTTGAGTCTCCACATCACAGTCCAATTCCATCTCCTTCCAGACCTGCTCATTCATCTCCACCAACCCAACACATTCCATAAAATCTTGAGAGTCGGCTCTTGAATAATGAAATGTTTGCTGCAACCATGACCATCAAGATGGAATCATTGGATAAAAAGATGGACACCCTATACTCTCTAATTGAATCCATCAAAATTTAAAACAAGCTAACTCCTGCCTTGCTAATAAGGACTATTCACTCATCACCAGCTTCTCCATCTCATCATTCAGTTCACTCTCCTATTCCATCTCATCATTCACCTCACTTCTCTCCTACTTCATCCTCGCAACATCACACACCTTACAAATCCTCACCTACCACTCACCCCATTACCACAAATCCTCCACTAGAATCTCCTCAGTTTAACTCTGTGTCACCTATATCTAAGTCAACAATTCCCCTAAGAAAAATCATTAAATCTTTAAAATTCATCTCAAAGAAACATTTATCTGAAGAAAATCCCTCTTTACCTCCACAAACCATTAATTAGTCCACTTCATTCAAACTTGTTCAAACTTCAAAATCCTCCCATCCACAGGCACCTCTCAATCACCTATCTCTCCTTTAAAAACTAGTTAACCCACACCACCAAAAGTCATGCCTTCCTCATCTAAAACCTACCAAATTCAGTGTCCCAAGCTCCCAAAATACACTTCTTCAAAAAATCAAAAATTAAAAAAGGCCCTAGAAGAAATTTAACATAGACAATTAATAAACCAAATGGTTGCCTTCACTTTCCAATCACAAGATAGATCTTTCACTCTTGCTGATCTTCCTTTTCCAAAATTCGAAGATCAAGGTTACCTTGATGGCATAATAATAATAAAAGGTCCAACCAAAACTTTCAAACCCAAACCACTTCCAGATAGTGATAAAATTATTGATAAGATACTAAATGAATTCACCCAACCATCACCAAATACTAACACTTCCTTTGAGTTATCTCCCTCTACAACACATGAACCTTCTTCTAGTTCTAAACCTTTTACGAAGATCAAAGTTCCAGTCTCAAAGTCCTCAACAAGCAATACTCATGGAGCTGCCTCTAAATCTCTCCCACCCCCCAGCTCAATCTCCATGACTTATGCTCCTCTGTGATATTGAATGAATGTCAATACTGCAATAATTTATCATGGCAAGCCTCCTACATATCCATAGCTATTAGATGACAATTATCAGGCAGGCATCAAACTCATTCTCAATCCTGAAGTGTCTCCAAATCACTCCATGATGACTTTTTCCCTTTATGAGATATGGAAGACTACCAATAGGGAGGCATAGGCTCAAGGACTACCTCTTCCTTATCAAATATTAATGGACCTTGACTATATACAATGAATCAAACTTGTCCATAATATCCCAAAGGCTATTAATGTGAAACTCTCATCTGATCAATAAAGTCTATTTAAAACATTGCTCTGTTTTGAGGTCACTAGTGTATTTTGTAATACAATGTATAATTCTCACATCAATGAACTTAATTTTCTTTGATTTTGTACATTGTAATTGATCTTGCACATCAATGAAGTACGTATTTTCAAATAGTTTATAGCTTTTTCATATTGATTGAATATTATTCCTTGGAAATTATTATCTTTTTGATTTTGATAAAAGGGGGATAAATATAGAGTAAAAATTTGGAGTGAAATTAGAAAATTAAAGAACAAAATATTGTATCTATTTAGGGACAACTACATGAGCTAAACTAAAATAGTGCACTAAGTTAGGGGGAGCCATAGGGAGCATTAACACAATTATCCTTGCTCAAATCTCCTGTGTATTCATAGTTATGATATTTTTACTTTCTTAAAAGGTATTTCACTCAAATGTTTTATCATCATCAAAAAGGGGGAGAATGTTGAACTAAATGGTGTATTTGGCAAATAGCCAAGATAAACAAAATATGAGTGTACACTTGTGGTACTGATAGTTATATTCCTAAGCATTGCAAAAACATAAATGATATATAGGGAAGCAACTCAAATACAATGGACAACATATACAAAAGTTACATCAGCAAGCAAGATCTACTACACTGAAAGAAAATAAGAATGCTCAGAAAGAATGACACTGAAACTTTAAAAAGAATCCATAAAGCATATCTGTAGCTATGACATTCAAGCCCAAATGAGTGATCGAATAAATCTATTACAAATAAAGTCAGTATCAGATAACATCTGCCTTAGACAGATTCAAACAAATCGTTCCATGGACAAGACACATAAACTACTCATACAAACCATTTGTTAGCAACATAAAGAAAAATTCAAATTGTAGAAGTAGAGATGAAACAAAGCTAAACTCAGATAAATGAAGAGCCAAAATGGAGTCAAATTAATCAAGTATTTTGTAAGGCCCTAAAAATTTTAGGTATGTGAATTTTAGCTGTTGTAAATTTTTGTCGGTTCGGCATAAAGTATCTTGGAGTATAATTAAAATTTTGAGGAATTTATCATTAAAATTTATGGAATTGAGTGGAATATTAATATAAACATGAGGACAAAGAAGAAAATGCATTAAGTCATATTACATAAGTGATAAAAGTGTGGAAAAAATGGATTTAAGTGGGTGGAATACCACATCTGTAAATATGGGAAATTTTTAAAATTTAATATGGAAAAACTTTGAAAATAGGTGGAATATCATTGTTAATATGAGGATGAGGGGGAAATACCTTAAACAATATAAATAAAGTGGAGAAAAGTTAAAAAATGCATGTAGAAAAATGAGAAGCAATGTATGCTCAAAATTAATGGAAATTCACATTTAAAATTCAACTTTTATTAAGAAAATATGTTACATTATGGAGATGACATGGCTATTGTGTGTTAAATAAATGTTGGGTGAGGTAGGGCAAAGTGGACAGCCCATATATGTAGAAATATGGAGTGAAAGAGGTAGGAAAAAAAATCAAAATTTCAATGCATTTGCGTAGACCAAGTTAGGACAGTACACTACCAAAATAATTAGCTAATAAAAGAGATGGATACTGCCATCTTCTTACTTCATTTCTCATATTAACCCACCCCTATTCACTGAAGCTTCTTCCCAAACTTCCAAATTCAAAAATTTCAGCTTGTGTTGGCCATAAAGATTGGAAGCAAACATAAGCATAAGTGATTTATAGTTTACGGCTTCAATTATCTCATTGGATTAAGGTGTGGTAGCTATCCAAATTTGAAGAGTGGTCCCTATAAGTGGGACCCACTAAGAGAAATTCAATTTAAAGGTAAGTAATTTCATAAAACAGATTGGTGATTGTGTTTAGGGATGTGTTTTATGAAAGGACAGTTGGTATTAGATTAAGTTAGGGTTAGTTAGGGTTTGCTAAAAATTTTAAAGAAAATTAAGGGCTATAGTTACTGTAAATGATGCATGATTAATGTTTAATTAAGATAGGGGATGAATTAATTATATTGAGAATCAATAATAGTAGTTAGAGAGAAAAGTTAAGTTAGAGGAAGTACATCCTGCTACCACTAACTGTTTGAGTTGAATTTCATGTGATTTGGGCTAGCTGATTAAGCCTAATTATAGGGAATTAATCCTTGCTTAATCAAGGCTCTAATAGGATAGTTAGTGGGCCTAAACAAAAGGCAATTAGAAGGGTAAAGGTGTTGATGTAGGACATTAAAATGCTTATCAAGTAGCCCTTTTGAGCTTGATTAAAACCTTATAAAATGAATTAATTTTGTGAATATAAAAATATGGGGTCATTTTACACATAATGAATGGAAAATTTGCAAAATTATGTAGAAAAATGCTAACACAAACATCCAAAAAAATTCAAGAAATAAAGATTATTAAATTCACCCGTTGCCAAAGTGTCCATCCTAGAATTGCATATAGTGATGATGGAGTCCCAATTTTGACCCATATATTGATTGATTTTAACATTATGTTCAACATAATGTTGTATATATTGAAATTATATTTCTAACAAGATAATAACCATTAAATTCTAAGTTTATATGAGATAGTTATAGCTAAAAAAGTTTAACAGTCTCTAAATCAATAAGCATTACCTTGTAGGGCCCTTGACTCCCATTGTGAGTTGAATTAATAAATGTGGTCAGCATAAAAGTTGTAAAAATTAAACTTATCTACATAATACATAATAATCACTTAATTTGGAATTCATATGAGAGAGTTATGCCCAAATTACTAAAACTATTCCTAGGAAATGATTCATTGCAAAAGGTGTCACTTGTGGGGCCCAACGACCAGATTTAGAGGCTAAATTGGAAAAAGTGTTCAACATGAAAGTTGTAGACCTTGGAATTAAATAAAGAAAAATAAATCATTTCATTTGGAATTAATATGAGAAAGTTATGGTCAATTTACTAGAACTACTCTCTAATAAGATACATTTAGACTCATTTAGAAATAAGTCTTGATAATTAATTAATGTGTTTCAGTACATTGATGACAAATGGCCATGTGAATGCATATATACCTATATGAGATGTTAGCTGATGCTATATGTGTAGGATCTCCTAGTGTGTGAATGATAAGCTGAGCTCAAAAGATGATAGGCGGATTCTCATTGAGGTAAGTAGGCTATGCATGTTTTCCGTGTGACTAGGTGGGGATAATGATTATCCCCTAAGTGATTTGATAATGTGTTCATATGTGAATATAGGAATTGATGATTATGTATGTGGCTTAGATGGGATTGTTTCCCATTTCTTATGGTATGCCATGTGAATATGTGTGCAAATTGGGATTAGTAAGGATCCCAAGATGATATAATGTATGCATGTCTTTGATTGTTATGTAATATAGAATTATGATGTTTTATGTTAATGTATAGTTTGGTCAAATAAAAGATATCCCCTACTTATAATTGCTATTGTTATTCTAGAGTATGGATGTCGAAATGAAGGGATCGTAGTTATCCCATGAATGTAAATTATAGTATATGCATACGTGTTATGTATATGTGTGATTTGGGATAGGTGGTCATCCCAAATTGTGTAATTTGCTTTAGAATATGCAATTGATGTCGTATTTTTCATACTGTGGCATGTCAAGATATTAAATTGAGTTTGAAAATATATTATTTGATTTGTTCTCTATTTACTTTGATGGATTGGATTTGTTGAACTGATTTGATTATTAAATGTCACACAATCTACTTATGGAGTCTGTTTAGACTCATCCTTGTTTTATATTTTTAGATAATAAGTCAAGCCAGGAGAAGTTGATATTAGTAAGCAAAAGATAGGCGATACATTATGTGATATTCAATGGCATGTTGTATATGATTTTGGGATATGTATTAATCTTGATGTAGTATATATATTGCATTGGAAGGTAATGGTTGAGTGTTATATCATTTAAATGGGATTAGAATCCTTATAATGTATAAATGTATTGTAAATTGATGAGATTCATATATAATTTATATTTTATATGTGTGGGCATGTCATTATGTAATCATGTATGTGGATGGGTATGGTCTAATGAGAAGATATGTTCATTGTCATCATGGTATAGCCACGGTTCTAGGAGGAACTTGTGGAGTGATATGTGTATGGTGTGGATGAATAGAGGTCTATTGAAGTGTATAAATTATTATTGATGATTTTTAATTGAAAATTTGTATTATTATGAGTGATTAATGCTTGTACATAGTTGGACAACCCTATTTACAAGGAAAACTTTATCCAATTATCTACAAAAATTAGATAAATTAGAAAATGGAACAAAGTAACCCTACCTTGGAAGTAGAAAAATCATGGTATGATCATGTGTATTTGCAGTATAAATTGGATTAACAGCCTCAGGAGGGCAGGGCATTATAGGTGGTATCAGAGCTAGAGTATGGTATGGTGTGTGTGACAAGCTATAGAATCATGATGGCAATGGTTATTGAAGGAGTTAGAAAATGACATGCCCATATGAGTTGAATGATTGGTTCAGAGAAAGGTATACCCTAAGATGTGAATGATAACAGCATAAGTGTGAAAGTGCTTTTGTAGCACTGATTATGGACCTAGAAGAAATGAAATTGTAAAGTTTCATGAATAGATATATAATTAATTTAGTGAATATGAGATGTAAGCATATACCCCTTTTCTAATGTTTAGTAGATCTGTCGTGTTAAACTAAGACTGGTTTGTGATGACATATGCTTTGAATAAGGGAACTATTATTGTTATGTTATGAGTGTAAGTGAGAAATGTGTATAGGTGTCAAATGTCTTGATTGTATGATGTTCTATATGTGCTTTTGTTATTGTCTTGATTGCATGCTGATTTATATATGTTTTTATCATTGTTATTGGTTATTTGGTTTATACATTATGTAAATGCATATGATATCATTGTACTCCCTAGAATGGGGTGTGGTATGCATAGTTGCATAGTATATAAAAGCATGTGCTTGGATGGCAATGCATAATAGTGCATGGATATGATGCTTGTGACTAGCATGAAAGATGCATGGAAGTGGTGTTATCATAGTGTCTGCTTGAAATGGGTGTGTGAATTGCATGGATATGCTTGAAAATGTGTGATTGGCAATGCATTGTATGGTACCTCTAGTAATGCATTGTATGGTACTTCGAAGTGAATAAGCCCAAGTTGAAGGGAGCTGAAGCCCCGATGGTGGGTTGATGGAGGCCCAATGGAGGGGGGTGGTAAAGCCTCTGAGGTTTACTCTATATATGCATTGAGGTTTGGGTACCTACCAGGATGAACCTGTTGATTATTTCTTATGAGACTTATGTATTAGTTAGTGGATAGATTGGCAGGGGTGCTACCAACCCTAACAAATTGAAGAACGATTGACACCCTTAGGGGTGACGGCTGCTAGGGTGGCAGTATGGTGGCATTGGTTTGATAATTTAAGAATTGACTGAAATAACAAAATAATAATGTTATGTATGATGAAGCATGATAACTGTATAAGATTAAGCCTTTATAGTATGTATCATTAAAAGTTAAAGGCTACATTTAAGTCTCTAGATTGATGTGAATAGTAAGTCTGACATCCATATGTTACAGGGAGGGTTAGATGTCATAGGTGGCATCAATATTGCCGCCATGAGTCGGGCAATATTCATGATTGGGAGATACAAAAATTCACTAATCATACATTAATAGGGAGAGATAAATGATGAGTTAAAAAAAATGAACTGATATACAAATCCGTAGTAAAATTGGAAAGATGATGATGATGATTTTCCACTTGGCTGCCACTTGATATGTCTTCATATGATTGACTAATGGCTGAGTCCACTCAAATTGATAGCCTCCCGTGCATGATACCATTTGGTTGCAAGTGGGTTAGGATTGCCTGACTATGATGGACATGGTATGCTTGAGATATGCTTGTATGATGTGTATAATATGTATGAGTGTTGCACTTGACAGTGTGTGATAGTGTGATAGCATGCATGGATGCGATATATGTGTGATATATCATGCATTATTTGTGTGTGGCCCAAAGTTGGCCAATCGTAGGTATGTTCATTAAGCATAACTATATGTATGACCCCAGGAAGGGTCAGTTTCATGTATGATCATTAATATGACTATACGTAATTATATTGACATTGGTTGTAAAATTTCTTATTGGTATAGCATATTCATTTGAATGTGTTGATGCAAGTTAATATATATTATCATTGTTAAAAGTAGAATCATGAGAACTAGAACAATTATGTCTTGGTTGATTGTAGTTATTAGAGTGTGTAATGAAAAGGAAATTTAGAAAATATAAGTTATGATATGATATTATAATTTATGGATTGATATTTAAAGTTTTGAGGATAAAAATTTTTGTAAGGAGGGTGGAATTTAAGGCATTAAAAACTTCAGATATGTGAATTTCAACAGTAGTAAATTGATGAGATTCATATATAATGTACATTTTATATGTGTAGGCATGTCATTATGTAATCATATAAGTGCATGAGTGTGGTATAATGAGAAGATATGTTCATTGTTATCATGATGTAGCCACAGTTCTGGGAGGAACCTGTGGAGCGATATGTGTGGTGTGGATGAATAGAGGTCTATTGAATTGTATAAATTCTTGTTGATGATTTTTAATTGAAAAGTTGTATTATTGCGAGTGATGAATGCTTGTACATAGGTGTACAACCCTATTACAAGGAAAAGTCTATCTAATTATCTCGAAAAGTTAGATAAATTAGAAAATGGTATCAGAGCAACCCCACCTTGGAAGTGGGAAAATCATGGTATGATCATGTGTATTTGTAGTGTAAAATGGAGTAACAGCCCCAGGAGGGTGAGGCATTACACATTTGTCTCTCATATAAAGTCTATTTGGAATAGAAGAAGAACAAAGAACTTGTTTGCAATCCTCTATAGAAAATGTAGAAGATAAAGTATAAGTGGCACAATAGCCATAGGTGAATAACTTACTCAGTCTGCCATCTTCATTTGTAAGTTCGTCTGCCACTTGGAGCAAACAAACCATCAAACGAACTGCTGAAGAAATGCCTCTGTACAATTTGTCTACTACTTATAATAGACAAACCAATAGACAAACTGCTAGAGAAAGGATTCGTCTATGGCTCCTCAATTTCTCTATCACTTACGATAGACAAACCAATAGATGAACTAGTTGAAGGACATTGTCTGAGCCTAGCAAATTTGATTGTAGCTCTCTATAGACAAATCAATAGATAAAGTCAATTCGTCTATTTTGAAGAAGCCTTGTCCGTGCCAATAAGAGTTGTCTGTTATTTACAACAAACAAACCAATAGACAATGCTACTTTGTCTGATGAAAGAAACTTTGTCTGACCAAAGAAACTTTTTCTGAAGGAAGAAGTTCATTTAGTTAACAGTAAGAGAATAACTCCATTTGCGCCTCTCTAATTCAGCTGTCACTTATAATAGATAAACTAGAAGATGAAGTTGTCTATCATGCGGATATACTCAGAGCCAATTTGTCTATTATGTACAAGAGATAAACTAGGACTTGATCAAATGATTTCCTAAGGCAAACCATGGCTGAATCTCTATGGCATATTATATGAGTAAAAGCTACTTATACTAGACAATCCTGGCTGCACTCTCTAGTCACACTTTCACTCGAAGTAGATCTTATTAAAAACTAAACAAATCACGCTTAGATGAAGATGGAAAGAAATTCAAAGGAAAGTAGTCTTCACTCTGACAAAGATTGCAACTTTTAGAAGTTGCGTCCCTTTAGGCTTAATGGGCGTCTTTCAAAAATAATGACAGAGTTTGTTATGCAAAAAGTCTTTATCTAGTGTTTGTCAAAACTAGAAAGCCATCATCTTCAAGGATTGGGCTGTAGGCATTCCTGCTATAATGAGTTTATCAATAAGATAACTTTTCAATGGGGGAAAATTCAGAATGATCTTCAAAATTCAAAGCAAACCAACTACCTCAAACAAACAAAAATTTTTAAAGCAGTCAATGAAGAAGGTTGAGGAAGCTAAGAGAAAGATGAGAAAAGAGCTTAAACAAGTAACCTCTCTCAAATAGACAAATGCTACCTTTAAGATAATCAATCTCCATTACGCTGATCGACAATGAGCCTCAAAGATCTATTTCAATCATATTCCTAGAGTATTGATTTCTAATGTGTTTCAATGAGTAATCATTTTATATGTGATTAAACTATGTAAAATTCAAACTAGTAAAAGAGCCAAAGCAATGTATAAATTGATTGTTGCTAATCAGCTAAATGAGTTTGTGGTGAGCTCAAGAAAACCACATTGTATAAGTTGTTGGTGAGCTCTTGAAAACTAGCAAGTTTGCTAGTGATCTTCAAAACCAATGAGTTTTCTAGTGAGCTTGTGAAAACCATAAATGTGCTGAGAGTACTATGTTTATGCCCCCTTAAGCTGGAATCTAGAAGAGTGTTGGGAACACTTATTTATGCCCCTAGAGTTGGGATCTAGAAGAGTGCTAGGAGCACTATTTGTATTTCTACTATTAGATATAGTGGAATCTAAGGCATAATGTGTATGCTCTTAGAAGAGTGGACGTATGGACAGGGTGCCCAAACCGCTATAAAAATTATTATGTGTTTTGTCAGCTTGATTACTTTACTTTGCATGTTATGGTCCTATCATTATATTTCGTATATCATTACACACAATTATCTACCTAAATTAAGAATAGCTAAGAGAAGCTAAATTGGAAATACAGTAGACACTATGACTAAATGAACATTTATGAAAATCACATATGTGTTGCAATACTACTTCTACTTTAGCACATTAATTTTTATTTGGCCATAATTTTCATATATTCAAATCTTCCCTCCCCTCTTGAGCTACCTACTAAATGGGACCAACACTTCTCTGTCCACATTGATTCGCCTCAAAGTATTTTCCTTTGCACATTTTTCACTTATTCTTTCTCTGCTCATGATTTTCATCACATGGATTGAGTTATCTCTTTTTTACTCTTGCCTTAGGAGCATATGGATGAGGATGAGTTAATAGGCACAACTATAATAATAAGGCAATTTCTAGGAGGTCTTATGATGTTCTAGTAGATTCTTGAGAAGATTTCTAATGAATGTTTGCCAAATATGGTTAAGAGATAATCATTCCAACAAAGAATGTTTAATTCCAGATGAAAATTGAGGTTCTGCCTTGTAAATGAAGGTTTAGGCACTTTTGGAAGATAAGCAATAAGTTTTGATTTTTCAGACATAGAAAAGATTTTGGCTCAGTCTGAAATTATAATTTCAGACATAGATGGCTATGTTTGGAAATAGGATTTCGGACAAAAGTTAGATATCATGAAGTGAAGCTTCATAGTGTTTGAAAGTGTGTACTAACACTAAGTCTAAAATATTCTAAGTAAAGCTCAACATCTCAAAACATGTAGATATATGGCATTCAAATCATATGGTGTATAGAATAATCAATCATATAGTGTATATATATATATATCATTATGCACATGTATCTATCACTCTTAAATCTCTTCTAATCATGCAAAATCTATCCTTTGGGAGTGGCTTAATCAAAATGTCTACGAACTATTTTTCAATTAGTATGAATTCTAGATAGACAGTATGATTCTAGATATGATCTCTAGTAAAATGCTTAGATCTAGAATGCATAACAGGATTCTTGGTCAGAATTATAGCACTAGTATTGTCATATCGAATGAGCATATCAATAAACTTTAAAGCATAGTAACTCAATTGCTATTTCATCCAGAGAATTTGTACACAAGAACTTTCAGTCGCAACATATTTAACCTCGGCAATTGACAATGCAACAGATATCTGCTTCCTAAAGAACTATGATATAATCATGCTTCCAAGAAAATGACACATCCTTGAGGTACTCTTCTTATCTACTCTATATCAAGCAAAATTAGCATCGGAATACCTAACTAACTCAAAATCTAAACCTTTGGGATATAATAAACCATGGTTTGGAGTATCTAAGAGATATCTAAAGATTCTTTTGACAATAATAAAAACCACTTAGGATTTGGCTGGAATCTTGCACACATATATACACAAAACATAATGTCTGGTCTACTAGTAGTAAGATATAATAGAGATTCTATCAAATTTCTATAAATCTTTTGACAAATAAATTTATCTTTTGTAAGGCCCTAAAAAGTTCAAAAATGTAAATTTTCACTATTATAAAGTTTCGGTAATTTTTCTGATGCAGCATGCTATAAAATTGAATTTTTGAGAAATTTATTATCAAAAAATTATAAAAATGGATAGAATATCCATATTAATGTGAGGATGATGACGACATATGTTAATTAATAATTAAAAGGTGAAGAAAAATCAAAAATTGCATGTGAAATGCCAAAAAATTGAGTTATCGGCAATTTTTGAAAAATTTTGATTTAAGCAAATTTAATTGAAAAATTAATGATAAATTTATGAAAATAATGGATGTGAAATTAATTTGGGCATATGATATATCAAATTGATGACTCACATGTGTAAAGAATGATAATTTGATGGCATTTTTTAAATTCAAGAGAGTGAATGTGCATGGAAGTGGGTGGAGCATAGACTACCAAAATAAAAAAATAATATAAAAAGTTTGTTTTTGCAATACCCATCCCATTTCCATCATCCTCATCTCCCTGCCTATACTATCCAATATAAACCTTCTTTCTACATCATCCCAATTTTCCATTTTAGGCAATTTTGCTTTAAGTGATCCATAGCAAATGTTGATTAAATTGATTAGTGGGCTATAGGATGTATTTTGTCTTGAGATCAAGAAGTGGAAGTCACCCAAACATGGTGAATTATTGTTGATCAGTATGACCTACCAAAGGAATTTGAAGATTAAGGTAAGTGCTTAATCTAATTTAAATGGTGATGATGTTTAAGAAAGAATATTATGCAAAAGTTGGTTTATCTTCAATAAATTTCAAACCCTAATTCAAGAGGGTTTGCTGAAAATTTTAATAGAGAATTAGGGACTATAATTAGGGTATTTAAGGTTGGATTAATGATGGGTTAACTACAGCCAATAGTTAGCAATATCAAACAATAAAAATAGGTTGCTGAATTTTCAAATTGGCTCACATACACATACTGTTTATGTGAGTTTAGGGGCTAGAAATTGTAACTTCCAGCAAGGTGCTTAAGTATAATTGTAGCATGATAATCAGAGTTTAATCACCTTCCAAATACATACCCTAAATGACCCAAATAGCCAGTGAATTCGATGCAAATTGAAGAGATAGTTAGATAATGCACTCATTGTGGTTTTGAATGAAATTTAATGCAAAATTTGCAATGATTAGGCTGCGATCTAGGGAAAATTAAGGCTTTGTTAGAGGGTATAAATTGGAGTGTATGGGCTATGCAAATTGCTCAATTAATTAAGATAAGTAGGTAGTTGTTTTAAAGTTGTTTTAAGTTCAATTTGATTTCTTTGAATGATTACAATTTGGGCACTTGTAATCTAAATTTTTTGTATATGAGTTACATAATTTTAAACATGCATTTGCCCCATGCAAACATAATTAATGTATTGTATTAGCATGAATTAAATTGCATTGAAAATAATAGGAAAAATTAGATGGAACTCAGATAAACAGTGCACTAACAGAACGACTTACCAAGAACCCCTCTTGAGGTTGATTAAAAATAAATTTATTGATGTTATTTTTCAAAAGTAAAAATATTTGGTTAAAATATATAAATAAATACTAGAATACCAATTTTCATGATTAAATTCCACTATTTGACCCCTTAAAAAAATCTGAACATTAAATACCCCAAAAATGAGATGTTGATTGCCTCCCACCCTTTTAAATTTTTTTTATTTTTAATCTTCTCATTTTGACTTATTTTAAGCTAAAAGTTTTACATAAATTTAAATGTATTATGATGAGCTGACAAAAAACGTTTGAGGGGCAAAAGAGATGTAGAATTTCATCTAAAAGTTTGAGGGGCAAAAGAGATGTAGAATTTCATCTAAAAGTTTTTCTTTATATTTTAATTTTAAATTGCTCAATTTACATTATTTTGACTTGATTTGGATTGAATATTTTTCATATTATTGAGAATCTACAAATAAATTTTTAGGTCAATCGAAGATTTATAAACTAGGAAATAAGATTTTATTTTAGAAATTTTGTATGTGTATTCTACGCCCCTGGGAGTGCTGATAAATTCTGGTTTGGTGCGTAGTTGGTGCGAAGCCCAGTGTGGCTTATACATGTATTTTATGATGGCCATGGGACCAACCTATATCTGCCATGTGGTGAGGAGTGGCCTAGTTGGCTAGTGGGTGATTGTGTGGGCAGCCGGTGTGATTGGACATCGCTATTAGCCTGGATGGCTTGATTGCTATTATTTGCCTAACTAGCTTCAGTAGGCGTGTTTATAGAGAACTGGTATTCTTATGAGGCGATGAGGGCTGGGTGCCACTAGATACAGTAGCGTGGCTGTGTGGGCCTAGCAGGCTTCTAGTCGGGAGTGCCGAGATGGACCTGACCCACTGAAGAGTGAAAGGATAGTGTTCTAATTTGTGTGCTTCCTACTGAGGAGTGTGTGTATAGTTAAAGAGTGTGTGGATAATGGTGGAGTAGTGTACTGGTATAGGAGGTGGCTATATAATGTGGATTGGCAGATAGAAAGGGCAGTATGAAGTATCGATATTCAAGTTGTTATTGACTGGTTAACTATGTATATGATATCATTATGAGTATGTGTATGAAATAAGTAATGAAATGTTAAAATTAAAATCTTAATGAACCTGATCACTGATTGACTATGGCATCATGCATATGGCATGGCATGTTTTGCCTATTTGCATCATTGTTTACTGCTCTATTTGCTATTGTTTATTACATTATTTACAATCATATTTTTTCACTTACCTTCTTACTAAGTATTACCTAGACTCACACTTTTATTTAAATTATTTTAGCTGACAAGCTAGAGGATGGAGTCGAACAGGTTCTTGGGTCTTATAACGGGGCTAGGCCATGACGCCATTAGAAGCTTTACTCCTTTTCATGATGTATGATGTTGTATATTATTGAATGGATTTTGGATGTGTATTAGACATGTCATTATTTAGTTGTATAGCATGTCTTTTTATAGTATGGGTGTATATGATTTGATAGCTAGGGTATAGTGTACCCCGATCTTGGTCTGTGGGTGCTATGGTGAGGTATTTTGTGGAGGCGACAGTTATATAGTTTGTACAGAAAATGGTAGAGCCTAGAGGTAGCCATATTATATTTGTATATTTGAGAGTATTTGTTATGTAATTATTACAATTTAGCATATTATATATAGGACAATGGCGATAAATCAGGGGAGACAGCCTAAATTTCCTCTGAATTTAACACTAGTGATGCTCCAAAGAGGAGGGGCGTTACACCTTTTATGTCCTTATCTAATTTGACAGAAGTACTCATTGAAGTTCAACACCTTCTTCCATTTTCAAGATTGAATTTCTTCAGTAGTTCTTTTGTATATTTAGCTTGGTGGATGAAATTTTCCTCTTTCATTTACTTTACTTGCAGTCCTAGAAAGAATTTCAATTCTCCCATCAAACTTATTTCGAATTTCCCTGCATCAACTTAGAAAACTCTTGACAAAGATTTTTATTAGTAGCTCCAAATATAATGTCATCTATATATATTTGCACAATAAGAATTTCATTCACAACATGCTTAATGAAGAGTGTGGTATCTACTTTACCCCTTGAGAAACCTTTCTCAATCAAAAATTTGCTTAGCCTCTTGTACCATACTCTAGGAGCCTGTTTCAATCCATTGAGGACTTTCTTCAGTTTGAAGACATGGTTAGGATCATGAAGGTCTTCAAACTGAGGGGGTTGTTCCACATAAACTTCTTCATTAATGTAACCATTCAAAAATGCAAATTTAACATCCATCTAATAAAGTTTAAAATTCATGAAAGATGCAAATGCCAACAAAATTCTAATGGCTTCTATCCTAGCAATAAGGGCCTATGATTCATCAATGTTTATTTCTTCTTCTTGATAGTACCCCTTTGCTACTAATGTTGCCTTCTTCCTCACTACTAGACCAAATTCATCAAGTTTGTTCCTAAAGACCCATTTGGTCCCTATAATAGATTGATGGTCAAGTCTTGGAAGTAAGGTCCACATGTCATTTCTTTTGAATTAATTCAATTCTTCTTACATAGCTAAAATGCAATTCTCATCTTCCAACACATGGTCTATGCAAGTTGCTCTATTTAAGAAATGAAGGCAAAATTACCATATACTTGGTGATAGGATGATTCAATCCTAACTCTGTCATACACATCACCAATTAATTGGTTTTCAAGATAAGCATGCATAAATCTCTAACCTCTAGGAAAAGATGAATTACTTCCCTCATTTACCTCTCTTGTGGATGATTCAAACTATCTGTTTGCTACATCCCTTACAATTTCAGTTTGTTAAGCTTACTTCTCTTGATTTTGTAGATTCATTCTCTCCACCTCTGCTATGAGTCTATCTACTTCATCATCAAAATCACTAGTTCTCTTTGAACTATTAGAAGATTCATCAAATTTAACATGAAAAACTCTTCTACAACTGTACTACTCAAATTTTAGATCCTAAATGCTTTGCTAACAATGGAATAGCCAAGGAATATCCCTTTGTCATATTTGCTATCAAAATTTTTGATCTTTCCTTTTCCATTGTTAAGAATAAAACATTTGTAGTCAAAAGTATAGAAAAATAATATGTTGGGCTTCTTTCCATAGTACAACTCAAATGGAGTTTTCTTTAGTATTAGCATAATATGAATTCTATTGATAATATAATGAGCAATATTCATAGCTTTAACCCAAAAGTATTGTGGTAGATTATATTTACTCAACATGGTCCTCGCCATCTCATATAAGGCTTTATTTTTCCTCTCAGCTACTCTATTTTGTTGGGGTGTTCTAGGTGTAGGGAAAGTTTGAAAGATCCCATAGTTTTCATAGTAGTCTATAAAATTATGGTTTTCAAACTCTTCGCCATGATCACTCATAATGGCAACTATATGAGAACTTTGGTAATTCTACACATGGTTGGAAAATATCTCCAAAAATGAAAAAGCCTCATCTTTAGATGCAAGAAACATTACCCAATTATATCTACTAAATTCATCAATAATGACATATGTATAATGTTTTCTTCCAAGATTTCTAGTTCTTGTTGGTCCCACTAAGTACATATATACCAGTTGAAGTGGCTTAGTTGTGTATACTTCTCTGTTTGGTTTGAAAGATTCCTCGGCATGTTTTCCTCGCATGCAAGCATAACACAACTGTCCCTTATCAAATTTCAGTTCAACTAAGCCAACAACAAAATCTTTTTGGTATAATACTTATATCATGTCTTTGTTGACATGTCCTAACCTTCTAAGCCACAATAGGGACTCATTGTGACTAACAAGATACTTAGCTTGGATATCAAACTAGTCTATAACATACACATTTTCTTGTCTTTTTCCTAGAACTATAATTGAGTCATGTTGATCTAAGATTGAACAAATGTGAGATTCAAACATAACCTTGTAACCACTATTACAGAATTAGCTAACACTCAAAAGATTATATTTTAATCCCTCAACAAAAAGCACATCTGAAATAATAGTAGAATGTGGTTGGCAGACCTTCCCAATCCCAACCAATTTATCTTTCCCATTTTCTCTAAAAGGTTACTGTTCCATTGTTGTTCTCTTTTAACTTAGTGAACAGCTCCTTCTCCCCTATCATATGTCTTGAGTAACTACTATCTATGTACCATATGCTACTTCTTGTGGCTCTCAAACACACTTCATCTTCATGGATGGCTATGAAGCTAATTTTAGTGCGGTACTCTTCTTGATCTCCTTTTATTGGTGATAGTATGCTAAATTTTGCTTCGTGTTCATCTTTACTATCACTTGCACTTTTATGTAGCATGTTTTTTAGGATTTCCCATACTACAAGTGCTTTCTTCTTATTGTTGTTGCTATTATTATACTTCTTATTGTTGCAATTGTTGTATATTTTCTATTGTTGCTCCCGTTCATGTTAGGCTCTTTACAATTAAACCGCATGTGGCCAGGCTTGCCACAGATGTAGTAGGTGGGGACTTCTTTCTTCTTATCTTTACTTTTGAAGTTTCTAGAATTACTTCCAGTTTTCTTTTTAAACACGATTCTAAATATTCTGCTTAGCATTGCCATGTCATTGTTGTTTTTAGCTCCACTCTTGAAGCATCACTTTGGGATTCATCATCTAATTCTGCTCTCAGAGCAATTTTTCTCTTTCCCTTTTGCTCTTCAAGAGCCTTTTGCTTCATAAGGACTTCATGGGTCATAAGCGAACTCATTAGTTTATCCACTATCATCTTATCTAAGTTCTTTACCTCCTGGATTGTTGTAACCTTTGTCATCCACTATCATGGTAAAGATCTCAAGATCTTCTTCACCATTTTGGGTTGTTCATATTTTTCTCCAAAACCCTTCAACCCGTTGGTGATTTTTTGAAATCTTTTAAACATATATGAAATTATCTCATTGTCCTGCATATGGAAGGCTCCATATTCTTGCACAAGTATATTAATTCTGGTCTCCATGACCTAGTCAGTCCCTTCTTGTGTGACTTTCAGTTTGTCCCAAATCTCCTTTGCAGAGTCACGCGCTAAAATCTTATCAAACTCATATGATGATAGTGCATAGTAGAGGTTATTCTTAGCTTTGTCATCTCTCTCTACAAATACAATATCTTTTGCGATATATTTATCTTCTCTATTTATGATAGTCTTGTCATCTTTAATAATTTGTCACAACTTGTAGTCAGTGATTGTCAAAAAGTTTTGCATATGCATTTTCCAATACCCATAATTGTTACCATAAAAAAATGGGGGTCTAATGATTGAATATCCTTCAGTCATGGTGTTATGGAGTGTGTTGGCCATAGGGATCACTTCAAACAGTTAAAATATTTGATTATCAAGAATAACTGCTAAAGCCTACTTTGATACCAATTATTGGTCTCGATCTAAGGTAGCTCAAAAGTGGGGTTAAATTAAGCTTTTAAAAATTTAGCTAATATAAAATCAAGGTGATGAAACAAATAAGGAATGAATCATGAAGCATAATATACACTAATATTTTATAGAAGTTTGATACACAACACGGTACCTACTCCTCTCTCTTAATCAACCTTGGTGCACTTAGGTTCTACTAAACAGCTATTGGGTTTACAAGCTCACCAACAACTTACAACTATTATTTTTAAGCTCACCAACAAACTTTTACATGTTGGTTTCCAAGCTCAACAACAAACTTATACACGTTGGTTTCTAATCTAACCAACAAACTTATACACGTTGGTTTCCAAACTTACTAACAAACTTATACAAGATCAGCAAGTCCCTTGCTTGCTATCTTAAAAATAATAGTTATACAAAGAAAATGTCTCTTACATAGGCAGAGATGTACATGAATTTAAGTGTAGTAAAAATAAATATATTGCAATAAATGCAAAGTGTATCAGTCTCCCTTAAGCCATTGCAGAGAATGTTCTTTGAATGCAAATGGCATTTTGCATAGTGGAGTTAGAAGAAAAGCTTTAATGTCTCAGTAAATACTCTTTCGTTGCTTCTGTAACTTATCTAACTGTTCTCTTTTTCTAACTTCTTAAAATAGCCTCTCTTCACTCTTTTTAAACTGGGATTCAAAACTTTTTTGCTGGAGAAGATGGCATTCATTAAATGCAGCAAATTGTGAAGATTTTTTTACCGTTGAAGTGTTCTCACTAGGTCTATTTGTTTGAATACTATTAGCAATGCCCGAAATGAATAGCTATGTCCAAAGTTAAGATTTTAGACTTACTTGAACTATTTAGGTTATGTTTTGTTTTTATTTAGCTATGTTCAAAAGTGAATCGCTATGTTCAGAGTTAAACTTTGGACTTAGAGACGACTGAACTCTAGCTTTGTCCAAGGGTGAGCTAGTAATGTCTAGAGTTAAATTTTGGACTTATAGAGGTGTGAATTCCCTTTCCTTGCTCAAGTGATCTTCAGTGTTTGGAGATGAGGTAAGAATGTTCATTGTAAAATCTTAGACTGGTTGACTTTTGCAATGGTAATGGCAATGTCCAAAGCTTGGCACTTGGGATTTCTAGACTTAGACTTTTGAAATGTGTTGAAATGACTTTAGCAATGTTTGGAATTGGTTCTATAATGTCCAAACTTGACTTTGTAGTGTCCTATTTGGGGTTGAAGTTCTAGCCTCTTGGCTTCTTATTTGGCATTGTCCAAACTTAGTTCTATATTTGAATTTTGTCACACAGTGTCCGAACCTTTGCTTGAGTCTAGAACTTAGTTCTTTTCTTCTTTTTGCTTATTTCTATTTGAGCTTGGGCATCTATTTATTTTACTTCAATAGTGCTTGAGATATTTTTAGGAAGATGTTTCAAACACCAATCTTCAGAATTTTAGTGTCATTCTTTCTCTTTAGTGCATTTACATTTTCTTCCTGATAAACTTGTGGATCTTGTCTCTGATATTGTCTTATGTGTGCTATCCACTTGAGTTATTTTCCTGATGTAATGTTCACTACTGCACACTTAGAAAAAATAGTCAGTAGTCTAATCATTCACTATATGCTTTTGCTCATCATCAAAACTTGTTTGGGTGTACATATTCATCATCAAAATCAATCTAAGTAAAATAGGTTTGGTTCAACATCCTCCTTCTTTTGAATATACTATGAAGCTTCCTCCGAAGCTTCTTCTTCTTCTTCTTCTTCTTCTTCTTCTTCTTCTTCTTCTTCCCTTCTAAAGCTTCTTCTTCTCTTCTAAAACTTGGATTTAAAATGATATGAGTTAAAAAGTCTTATGAATTACATAGGTTGTTGTCTACTTGAAATATTGTCTTTGATTGATATATATTTTAATGATTGGTTTGATATATGTAATGAAAAATTCATTTGGCCTGAAATTGAGCGGCTTAAAACATATTTCTCTGAATGGATATAGTGAGTGTGTTTGAACTAAAATTGGACATATTAATTCAAAAATGTGAATTAATATATGAGTGGATTAGGATAGACCATTTTCTTGATATATTAGCTTGGTGTCTATATACAAGCTAGAGCATGAATGAAAGTGAATGAAACTTGACACTATTATAGTCCCAATGTATTTGTTAAACCTATTTAGGAAACTTCAACATATAAGATCTTGATAGGAATTCAATCCCTATTTAGATCTTCTATGATCTTTGTTAAGATTTAATAATTGTACATGATTTAGGTTATAAATAAGATTATCATATATCTAAGATTATGAAGTATGATGAGATGAACATTACTCACGTCATGAATATACTCTACACTGATGAAAATACAATATTCTCATGGTCATGATGCTTGAGTAAAAATAAATTAAACAATGGTTAATAATTTGAATTAATGAAAAATATGCCTTAAAGGGACATCACATTATGTGAAAAAGAATTGTGAAACAAGGAAATAAATTTGTGTTTCTCATTGAAGTCATGAAAGTTATGTTCCTATGAATATAACACAAAATCATAAAAATAAATTGAAAAAGGATGTATTTTGTCAATCATCAAAAGGGAGAGATTGTGAATGCTTCTACTTAAAATACATGTGTCATTTTGATGATTAACAAAAATAGTTTGGAAATATACATGACAGTTATCCAAAGATGCAAATTATCAAAGTATAGAAAATAAAGTCTAGGACTATAGCTAATAAGTGTAGTCGCCCACAGATACTGCTTGCCTTGTAGCAGTATTGCAGCTGCCTGTGGATATTGCCTACAATGTCCTAGCGAGGAGAGTAATCCCTAGATGATTTTAGTTGATACTACAATTGGCTGTGGGTTGCGCCTATGACCCTATAATCATAGTTGGAGGTGTCATCACAAACCACTTGCCGCACCTAAAGGAAGTACCACCTGGCAAGCCCATGTTGCCTATGCATACCGCCTGGAGCATAGCCGATTCCACAATTGCTTGTAGTACCACCAGTGAAAGGATAGCAACATGGTTCTTGAAGAATGTTAGGGTTCCGACTACAACCCGTTTCCATAGCCACCTACAATCTGCCTAACAATGAAAAAAATTTAAACATTGTGAAGCATTAATGCAACCCAACCACTTCTAATGGTTAAGATTTTAAATGGTCTATATAAGGAATTATTTTGAGACATTGCAAGATGATGATTGGAGATTTTGCAAGTATTCATTAAGCATCCATTGAGCGTTAAAGTTCACATATCCTTGTAAATCAAAGCAAGATATTCAAGGCTTTGATCAACAACACAAAGGGAAGATACTTTGCAGAGAAATGACTTTCAAAGATTACAAAGGCTTCGCAGGAACTTTCATTGAAACACTATTAAAAAGTGTAATTTCTTCTTCTTACTTCTATTTGGTGTAATCCTTGAGTTGGTAATGGAGACCAATCTTAAAAGGAATAAGTGTGATTGTTGGAGTGTGTCTCACAATCAACTTGTTGATTGGTATTATGCCCCCTAGACCTAGAATCAAGAAGAGTGCAAAAGTTAACAAGTGTTAATTACCCCATAGAGGTGGAATCTAGAAGAGCATAAGAGGTACTGAGTGTTAAGTCCCCTAGAGCTGGAATCTAGAAGAATGCAAGAGGCACTAAGCATTAAGTCCTCTAGAGCTAGAATCTAGAAGAATACAAGAGGCACTAAGTGGTTAAGCCACCTAGAGATAGAATTTAGAAGAGTGCAGTTTGACTAATTTTTATTCCCTATATTAAGGTAGTGGAACCCAAAACACAAGAAATGTGTTCTTGGAAGAGTGGAATTGGAAGGTTATCCCAAACCACTATATATCATGCTTGCTATGTGTGATTGGTTTATTTCCTTGCTCTTTAATTTCCATTACATATTCTATAGCAAATCTTATTTAACCAAGTTTTAAGTAAGAAAATTTTATAAACTCAATTTATTCCTCCCCCTTTGGATTAAGCCTTGCTTAAAGGGACTAACACATCAAGCAAATGTCTAAACTTTGTTAGTCATAACTAATGTGATCTTTAGCAAAGCAGGCAATTATAGATGTCTTACCTATGGGCAAGCCTTATCCTTTTATTCTAATCCTAGTAGCTCCAACACATGCTAAACTATTACCATAAAAGACTAATAAAACTTGGGCATGTGACCATCTCCAATAACAAAGATCCAATGATCATTTAGAAAACAAATCAAAGAAAAGTAGTTTCTAATGGGTAAAACATATCAACTATAGTTGCCATGCATATTCCAAATATTGGCATGAGAATCTAATCAAGTGTAGACATGCAACTCCCTCTCTAAGCATAGAGAATTATTATGAAAAGGAGATCAATTTTCTCATCAAGGAATTCATTCACTACCCCACCAAAGTGAGAGGAAAAGTATGTTGGTCTTCAGTTGTTGCCATCTTCTTTCCATCTTTTGTAAAGGTTTGATCTTCTATTGAAGTAACATTGCAGAAGCTAGGCAAAAACTCTTAGCCAAACAAAATCTCTTTATCACATAACATACCTATCCCTCCCAAGTTTACCTAAAACATCTCTAATCATTACATGGCCATGATAGAAACTCTGTGTTAAAGATCACTTCATTGTTATTGAGTAATAATAAGAAGCTGATCTCCTTAGATTTAGGATCAATGGGAATTCCTTCTCTACTTTCTCATTTATTTTATTTTTTGCACTGAGATATTGCCAAAATCTTTTGCGGGAGTAGAATAACATTATAATAAATTTTTTAGAGTTATAAAGTTCTATATTTACAGACCTCCATTTATTCCATCGATGTCAACAATAAATTCATTCAATTTATGGCAATATTTTTATTGAATATGATTTAAAATGGACATAAATATTTCTTTTTTAATTCAAATGAACCAACAGTATCACATTCTTCATCCTATTATGCTGCTTTAATAGTAAAATTTTATTACTTTTAATAATAAGAATTGCCATTGTTGCCCTATTTTTAGTTTTTGAGCTATTGCCTATCAAATACATTACTCCGATTAAAATATTATTCAACATACATATGCATATTTATCATAATGCTATTTGAAATTGATCAGAATACAAAATATCATACTTTATTCCCTTAATACTTAATCTTTTACACTTATTTGACTCCTATGTGCACTCATTATTTTTATATTTTGATTTAGGAGACAATTAGAGCGGTTAAGTGCAAAAAAAAGTCAATTGAAGGATTTCGGATAATTTCAACATCACTTTGTATTTTGGGCATAACTCTTTCATTCAACCTCTGATTGAGATGATTAAAGATGTTTTAGAAATACAAGAAAAAATTCTACAACTTTCATGTTTGGAGTTTTTAAAGATAAGGACTACATCAATGGCAAAAATAAGAAGAATGCCAAAGTTAGGATGAAATGTAGAGTAGAAGCAACAAGGAGTAGAGCACCCAAGGCAGCAGACCATTGATGCCGGCACCACCACCACTACACCGGTTAGCAAGGTAGCTTCACCAGTGCCCAACTCCATTCCCACTTTTTGGATTTTACAGTTTTTTCATATTTTGCATATTTTTGACTCTCTATAAATAGTAGTTTCCTACGGCTTTTTGGGGGTTCTTTTACTAGGGTTTAGAGAGGACTTCTTGGCATCTTTCAACAAAAAATTTTCTCTCATCTCTCTTTTATTTTATTTTATTTATGATTTCATGGCCCAGTGTGGCTAAATTTTTATTCTTGGTTTAAGGAGGTAGAAGCCTCAGAATCAATATACTATGAGATCTAATTTGATTTAATTGCTCAATTTATACTTTGAGTATTGAATGTTCTTCTTTGTTCATAATTATGATTGTTATGTTTAATTGCTATGAGGCCTACTAGTTTATTATTAATTGCAATCTTTTGCTAGATTAGATATCAAATCCATAATCATTTGATCCCTCTAATTTATGAAACAACTAGGGTTTAATAATTTGATGCTATTATAGTTATTAAATCTTAGGAATAATATTTGACTAAATTAAATGCAACTGTTGGTACTTGTGTTGTTTAGCTTTACCAATCTCTACAAATCTTAAAGTTGCTATTAGATTAAACCTTTAGCATTGGTCTAGGGTTGTTTAGTTGTTAAGGTTAATTAGAATGCTAGTTTCTAATTAACTATGTTAAAGGACATATAGGAAAAATAATTCCAATGGTGAATATTTAAAGTATGAATTGATTTATAATTGTGTCAATGATCAGTTATGAGATTCTAATGATGGATATTGACTTGAACCAAGGTTTTCTTCTCTAATAGATTTCTTTTATAACACTTTCTTTATTACATTTTAAACTTCTCTTTTCTTCTTCACATTGCATAAAACTAAGCTAGACACTCCCTGTGGGATCGACCCTTATTTACACTACTATAGGTAATTTAAATGGAGTAAGGCTCTAAATTTGGTTACCTACGACACCACACCAAATTTTTTGTGTTGTTTCCTAGGAGACATTCTAGTTGATTTTTGTGCTTTTGTGATTTTTTTTTTTTATTTTTGTTTTTATTTTTTAGGGTTATTAGATTTTCTTTTATTGTTTATGACGGTTACTCAATCTTCAAATCAAGGTGATTTACAGTATGAACCAAAAATTAAAAGAACTTTGCATAGGTTAAGGAGTGAAGCTCGAAGAAATTCTGAAAAGGAGAAAATCGTGGCTAAAACTTGAACTTTGAAAGAGCTTTCCACACCTAATTTGGATCAACAACCTTTAAGCATAATGTTTCATACTTTAGATGCTACTGTTAATTTCAAACTAAAGTCTAAACTAATACATCTCTTGCCCACTTTTCATAGTCTTGCAAGTGAAGATCCTCACAAGCATCTAAAGGAATTTCATGTAGTGTGCACAAGTATAAAACCAACAAGGGTAATTGAAGAGGAAATCAAACTGAAAGCCTTTCCATTCTCTTTGAAAGATCTGGCTAAGTATTGGCTTTACTATTTACCATCTAGGAGCATCACAACATGGAATGAGATGAAGAGGTTATTTTTGGAGAAATATTTTCCAGCTTCAAGGGTGACCAACATTAGGAAGGAAATTTGTAGTGTGAGATACCATAGTAGAGAATCCCTATATGAATATTGGAAGCATTTCAAGAAATTATATGTATGTTGTCCCCATCATTAGATTAGTGAGCAACTACTCATCCAGAATTTCTATAAGGGACTTCTACCCACTGAAAGGAGCATGATTGATGCTACTAGTGGATGAGCTTTGGTGGATAAAACTCTTGAAGCTGCAAGGAACTTAATTGCAAACATGGCAGCCAAATCACAATAAATTTGCAATAGGCTAGACTCTTCATCAAAGCCTATTAACGAGTTAAGTGTTTCCTCCCTTGAACAACAAATTGCATATCTAACTTCCCTTGTTCATCAATTTGCTGTAGGGAATATGCATATAGCAAAAGCATGTAGAATTTGCTCCATGGTGGGACATCCAACAGATACATGCCAAACTCTTCAAGATGAACATATTGAGCAGGTGAATGCAATAGGTGGTTTTTTGGGACAACCACAAAGGAATTTTGATCCCTATTTGAACACATACAACCCAAGATGGAGGGATCATCCCAATTTCAGTTATGGGAACCCATAAGTAAATCAGCTTCTTGCTCAAAATTGCCCAAATTTTCAGTTGTATCAACAACCATACACACCTAGACAACCACAGGGACAAACTTCTAACTCTGGTATGTCTTTAGAAAATATTGTTAAGTCTCTTGCTATTAACACTTTGCAATTTCAACAGGAGACAAAAGCTAGCATTTAGAATTTGGAGAATCAAACAAAGGCTGAAATTCAGAATATGGAGAATCAGATGAGTTAGATGGCAACAATAATCAATTAGTTAGAGATACAAAATTAAGAAAAATTGCCTTCTTAAATAGTGATGAACCTAAGAGAAAATATGTGTGTAATTATTTTGAGAAGCAGTTCATGAAATGATGACTCATACATTAATGGAGAAAGCAAAGGAGAAAGATGTTGCTGTAGATAAGAACCTTCCTAAGGACAATGAAGTAACTCAATGTAAGTTCTCACCTCTTTCTGAATATAAACCAATACCACCTTTTCCTGAGGTTTTAGCAGAATCTCAACAAATTAAGCAAAATGAAGATCTATTTGAGACTTTTCATAAATGTGAGGTAAATATTCCACTTTTTATTGTCATTAAACAAGTACCTCATTATGCTAAGTTCCTAAAAGAAATATGTACAATAAAGAGAAAACAAAAACTTCAGAGGTACGAGAAGGTGAGAGTAGGGGAGAATGTTTCTACAATCATTCAAAGAAAACTCCTTGCAAAGTGCAAAGATCCAAGTATGTTTACTATCCCTTGCATGATACGTAACACTAGACTTGAAAAGGTCATGTTAGATTTAAGAGCTTCCATTAATGTTATGTCATATTCTTTGTATGTTTCTTTGAAACTTGAACCTTTGAATAAGACTAGTGTTATGATTCAGTTAGTTGATAGATCTAATGCATATTTGAAAGGTGTAGTTGAGGATGTTTTTGTGCAAGTCAATGATTCAATCTTTCCTATTGATTTTTATGTGCTAGATATGGAGAATGGTAATCAAACTACTCTTATTCTATTAAGAAAACCCTTCCCAAAGTCATCCAAGACTAAGATAGATGTTCACAATGGCACACGTACCATGGAAGTTGATGGTAAAATTGTTAAGTTTAATATTTATGATGCCATGAAATATCCTGATGATGATGATGATCCTATTTACTCTGTAGATGTGATTGATTCTTGTGTACAGGAGGTTTTTGAACTTGATGGAAAAGATGAATTGGAAATTTCCATTAGTAAACATCTTGAGAAGGAGAATGAGGTGTTACCTTTGAGTACTGATTTATAGAAAATTATTGTAGCATTGGATGACTTTCTAAAGTTACCAAAATCAAGTAATGATCCTTACATTGAGTTACTAGTTTCAAACAAGAGCCTTTTACCATCTGTTTTGCAGGCATCCATTCCAAATTTTAAGCCTCTTCCTAATCACCTCAAGTATGTGTTCCTTGAAGGTGGAGAAACCTTGCCTATGATCATCTCTAGTAAACTCAGTCCATTACAAGAAGAAAGGCTTATGTAGGCTCGGAAGAAGCATAAGAGAGCTATCAGTTGGATAATGAAAGATATTAATAGAATTGACCTATCTACATACATGCCTCGTTATTTTGAGTTTGCAATTGCTCAAGATTGAAGAAATATGTAGGAAGTCAAATCAACAACTATAAACAAAAGCACTCTTGGGAGGCAACCCAAGGGGAGTTTGTGTTTCATTTTCTTATTTTCTTCTTATTTTGCATTTATATTATGACTATTTTTGAATCTTCTTTGCATTTGACCTTACATTGGGGACAATGTAAGTTTTAAGTTTGGGGGAGGGGATTTA